>JAJPUD010002032.1:261180-271299 GCA_023553655.1 Myrmecobius fasciatus | reverse complement strand
AGAGAGAGAGAGAGAGAGAGAGAGAGAGAGAGAGAGAGAGAGAGAGAAAATATAGTAAAGCCAAATTCTTCATTTTGGTTCATTCCACTAAATCCATGTGATCATTGCACAGTCAGCAGGAAAAGTTCATTTTATTACAGGGAACATTCCTATCACTAAGCACATTTTTGTTCTGTAGCTGATTCTCCTGGGATACCAAGAGATCAAAGATATTCTGAAAGAATATGTGATTTCTAAGCAATTTTTAAATAAAAGAGTTACTCTAAAGCAGGGCTTCTTAAACTTTTTCCACTCACAACCCCTTTTTGCCTTAGAAATTTTTATGCAACCCCAGTTATATAGGTATATAAAATAAGTATACAAGCCAAACAAATACCAATAATAAATTCTAATTTCACAACCCTTGTTTTCAATTATGGGACCCTAAAAACAGTCACAAACCACAGGGTAAGAAGCTGGAATCTATAACAGTTCCAAATCTATGAGCCACAGGAAAAATCCAAAGAGAAACTATTTTTTTCCCATCCAGGTCAAAATTAAGACAACAAAAAGGCACTAAGGCAGGGTTCTAGACAGAATAATACCAACTCAGATTTCCAACAATTTACGTGGACTGAGGCTTGCAACTGTATAGCCCAGACCCTGAGTCCACAAAGCTCTAAAAGACAACCCACTCTACATCAGACTGCTTAAAATACTAAAAGTTCTGAAACTTGTGGCCAATGCCATCCACTAAGTCCTTGAAAGACTCAGTACTTGATGCCTGAAACAAAAAGCTGCAGGGCTCCAGATAATGTAGATCAAGACCACACAAGATCCCACTCTTCCCTGCAGAAGAATACAGTCAGATTCTGAAAAAAGTTCCATTTCAAAAAATAAGACTGGGAAAAATGAGTTAACAAAAAAGTCATGACTATAAAGGCTAGTTTTTCTGAAAAGATTTTTAATACTTTTATTATACTTTGTTATATGGGGTGGTCCTCAGGAAGTAAATAAAAAAGTTTTGGGGAAAAAAGTTTTAAAAAACTAATAAACTTTAAGAAGAAGGGATTTTTTTTCATATGTAAAGGCTGGAAATCATGTTTTTAATACACAGAAGCAGAGAAACAATAGAAAGGAAGGAAATGAGCATTTACTAAGAGACAACCATAGGCTACACATGGTGTCAAATAGAAATATTCTCTCATTTGTTCCTCACAATAACACTGGAAAGAACATAACAATATTATTCTCATTTTATAGAACTGAGGAAACTGAGGCAATAAAGTGTCTGAAGTCAAAACTGAACTTAAGTCATTCTGACTCCAGGGCCAGCCCTCTATAACAGCCACATTGATCTTAGGATAGAAGTATGTACTTTATAAATAAGAAAGTAAAGAGGCAAGAAGACCCAGAAGGAAGGTAGGCGTTATCTTCTTTAGTGTAATTTCTACTGATAAAAGGATAAGCATTTCTTTTCCCCCCTCTTTTTCTTTCTTTCTTTCAGACTGAAATGCAAAATATAAAAAGAAAAAAACCTCTTTTCCATGTACACAGCAGAACATAGCAAAGAATTCAAAATATAAAACAATAAATTTCTATTTCAAGAAAACCTAAATACTACACATTGTATTTAGAACTGTCCATCTTTTCTTTGCTTTCTCAGTTTTGTTCTCTGCTGTCCACTTTTTACTTTATTCTTTTTTTTCATCTTTCCTCTTTTCAAGGTTATAATTAAGCACAAATATATTTATACATATATAGAGACATACATAAATATCCATAATCCTATACATATATACACACATACATCTATGTAAGACTGTACTATGCTTGTTTGTCCTGTTTTTCTGAAGGTGGAGAACATCTTCCTTTATAAGTCCAAATCTTTCCATATTTTACTACATCTATCAACTCATCATTTCCTACACCACAGGAAAATTCCAACCTTATACTGAAGAGTTATTTTAAACATTCTAGGATAATACTGATTAAGATGCTGAATGCATGGTATAGTTTCCCTGTTTCTCTCTTTTGATTAAATCTATTTCAGCTTTAATTTTTGGATTATAATTACTAACCCTTTTTAATCTAATAAATTCTACTCCTGATCTTTATTATTATGTTTGTGTGCATTTCTTATTTCCTTTCCCTCCTGATTTCTTTGACTTACTACTATCCTTTACCTTGCCTTCCCTCCCTTCTTCCCTTTCTCTCTCTTTATCCTTTTCCCACTAATCTACATACATTACTCCATTCCCTTTAATCTGTACACCCTTTTCCACTCCCTCTTTATTCTATTTCTTCACACTCTTCATTCTTTATAAATTCACAAGACTTTTATTCCTTTCTAAATATATATGTTGTCTCTCTTTAACCCAGATCTGATCTGAGTAGGGCTCTCCCTGAAAAACCCTCCCTAATCCTCTCTCCTCATCCCCTTACCCTCTTATTTCTTTCTGAATGTAGGAGCCTTTTATATCTTTCTAGATACATAGTATTGTTCCCTCTTTAACCCATCCCTAATGAAAGTAGGGTTTCAGAACTACAAATCCTTCTCCTTCATTTAATTTCTCTGTGTCAGTTCTTCCTCTCGCAACTCATTCATCTAAGATAATTACTTTTACCTTACTGTTCAGTTTTGCTTTCTAAAAATGCCTCATTCTCAGTTCTAACCCAATCTTTCTTTCAAAATATCCAATTACTAATAACTTTAAATATATGACTTACATTTCCATGAATAAAAAATAGTTTGTCCTTATTGAACCTCTAATTAATCGCTAATGTCTACATTAAATTTCTCTTGGATCTTATAATGTCAAATTTTCTATTAAGTTCAGGTCTTTTTGCAACAAAATCCTGAAAGTCTGACAATTCATTGAATATCCATTATTTTTCATTCAGGATTATGCTTAACTTTGCTTGATATGATATTTTTGGCCCAAATCCAGTTCTTTTGCTCTTCATTATATACAGTGTTCCAAGGTCTGCATCCTTTTAATATAGCTGTTGCTACATCATATGTGATTCTAATTGTGGCTCTGTCATATTTGATATGGTAATCCTTCAGCAGTTTGATTAGCATTGCAATGAAATTGTAAATTAAGTACTATCAACATTTTAATATTGTCATAATCTAACTGTAAAAAACTGAAATCAAACTGTCTCCCCACTTGTGTTTTCTTTAGTAAAAGTAGTTTATAGTCATTTTCCTATAAGTACTTATTATGCCTAGGAAACATAATTCCCAAAACTATTTTGTAAAGTTCAAAAATTATTATGAATGAAATTTTATTGCCCCCTGCTGTGTTTACTAATTAATACACAATATGTCTAATGACCGGGATTTTTAAAATATCCTACTAATTTACTGAAATTGTGTCAATTTTTACTTGAATGTCTAAATCAAGTAAATCATATCTATAAAGAATGATTAACTTGTATCCTCTTTGACTAAGCTTATTATCTCACTACTTACTACTACAGTTAGCATTTCTAAATCTCAAATGACAAGGGTAATAATCTTTCATAGGCTCATAACTCCAGAGATAAAAGGAACCTATATTACCCCTTCTTAAAGGAAATCTCTCTAGCATTTCTCCATTACAAAAAAAGTGCTAACACTCATGTTTAAAAAGCTACTGCTTATTATTTTAAGCAACTTATTTCTAGGCTCTTTTGTGTGAACATAAATTACTGTTCTTTGCCACAAATTTTTCTGCACTACTGATATAATCATAACAGTTTTTGTAACTTACATAGTATTATGCTTAGTTTTTCTAATATTGAAAAACTTCATTAAAGTATTAAAGCCAACTTAGTAAGAGAATACATTTTTAATATTACATTTTCTTAATGTTTTACTCAATATTTTTCCATAAATATTCATTTGAAATATTGGTCTACATTGTTTTCTCTGTGCTTTGTGTCTCATATTTGTCTCATAGAAGTTGGTAAAATGATATGCTCTATTTTTATTAAGAGTTCTTGAATTTAAAATTAACAATTTTTATTTGACTATTTAGAAGGCAATTGACAATCCATCTAGGTCAGTTTTGTTTTTTTTGTTTTTTTCCTTTTCCCCTTTGGTACTTCTTTTATGGTTTTGTATTCATAAGGATTTTTTTTTCTGTATATTCATTTAAGTAAAAGAGTTTACAGCAAAAATTTGTTTAATCTTATCTTTTATGAGTTTTTTCACTTTTTATACTGGCAATTTGGCTTCTATAATATTATCAAATTAGTTAGTGAATTTTCCATTTTCTTAGTCTTAAAATTAAGCAATTCCCAGCTTTGTGGATTCAATAGGAGTTTTTTGCTATTTTTGTTTCTCTAATTTACTTTTCAAAATTTCTATTTTGAGGTTCATTTGCTTTATCTGTTGCTTTTTTAGCATTACTGAGTGGGGGTTCTTAAAAATGCCTTACTTAATGATTTCTTTTTCACTTTTGTTCACAAAAAAGTACTTAAAATATTTAAATATTAAATAAAGTATAAAGTATTTAAAGATACAATATGTTCCAAAGGACTTGCAAAAGAGTTTTGGAATTTTACACTGTTGTTTTCTTTTTTAAAAAAAAACTTCTTTTTCATTACATCCTAGCTGTGTGACCCTTGGCAAGTCACTTAACCCCAATTGCCTCAGCCAAAAAAAAAAAAAAAAAAAACAACCAACTTCTCTTTTTCTATAATTTGTTCTTAAATCCACTAATTCTCTAGGCTTATGTTAGTCTAAATTTATGCCAAAATTCTTTCTCTAATTTTGTGGTTCATTAATACCCAATCTCTTCTGAAATAGTTGTAGTGTATTTTCTTTGACCTAGAAATTCTACAATTTCACTATCACACTTACGTTCATGCTTGTGTTAAATCTGAGGTTTCTTTGTATTTTTACTTTCCTCTTTGGATCTAAAAAAAACCTAGATAGGTTTATTTTATGCCTGACACAAGTCCTAATCTCTAACCAAGACGCTGTCATATCTTGTGACACAGCCCCAAAGAAGAAATTGTGTTGAATTAAGAACCTATCTCCTAATACCAGGGTACCAAAAGGAAAGTCAATCAGTTCCAGTCCACATCTGATATAATACTGGAGGGGTTAAAGCTCACTTGTATTTTTCTAAGAGTTACTAAATCTTTGTGTAATTTGCTGCTCTTCTTCAATGTTTTTGAATACAGTCTCTATAAAGATGGACTTTTATAGGTCCTTTCACAGAATCATCTTGGTTCAAAGTCCTACACAGTCTTCTTAAAAATTCTTTTCCATGAGCCTATGTGACACTGCGAAAGTCCAAGAGAGGTTAAAAGAAAACAACCAACATTCTATCATCCTCATGAGTGGCTATAGTCTAAACTGCTATTTTGAGTGAATTTTCAGTTTGAATTGGTTTAGTTATGGATCCTATGCAAATAATAGTCAAATCTATATCTCTTTATATAATCTGCAGACAGATAGGTAGATAAAAAAAGTGTTTTAGCAACTTCCTACTGGACATCTCCACTTGCATATCTTGTAAAAGTGACTCAATACATGTATCTAAAACTGAGCTCACACTACCCACCCCAAAGAAAACATGCTGCCTCTCCATTTCTAAGAAACTTATTCATCCTTCCAGTCAACAAGGTTCACAACCTCAAAGTCATCTATGATGATTCTCATCACCCTCACATCTCCATATCTAAATCAATTCCCAAGTCCTGTCAATTCTACATCTACATTTCTCACTTTTTTATCTTTCTCTTTATTCACACAGCAAAATTTAGGTCTTCACACTCTTTCACCTGGACCATATTTTAATAACCTCTTAATTGGCTACCTTGTTTCTCCTTCCTCTCTCCAAAATCTCCCTTCCCAAATTGATGAACTGGTATTCCCAAAATCTTTATCTGATCATTTCATTCCCCTACAACAAAATATGTGTGGATGTAGTATGAGTGAGTGAGAAAGAGAGAAAGTATCAGTAGCTTACAACAACCTCTATGATAAAACAAAAAGACTTGAATACAATATTTAATATGATCCACTCCCTGGCTCTCACTTGCCTTTTTTTAGACTTACTAATTCATGCATTCTCTGATTTAGTCAAAATGACTAACATACCTATTCTACATATGCAACATTTCAATACCAATCTTTATAACTTTGCCCATGACTGGAATATATTTTTTCCATTTCTTAAAATTCTTAGCTTTCATGAAGTTAGCTCAAGTACAACATTTATGTAGAGTCTCACCCCCTTCTCATAAAGACTCATAAGATTTCTCAAGAGATTTGATCCTTCATAAAATTATTTTGTACATTTTCTAAACCCTAAGGATATAAAAAAGTTCCTTGGGGACAGGAGGTGATTTGATTTTGTCTCTAGACTCCCACTATTTAGCCTAGTATATACAGCATGTGTTTAATACATTTAATGAAATGAAAAATTATGTTCAGCTTCTTGTACTTCATAATCATGATTTTGTCTATAAAAAGAATTATAACATTCATACTTTCTGAATAATCAAAAACTTTCCCCCTTAGTAAGAACTATGAAATAAGCGACATATGGACTATTTTACTAGTAATCTAAAAGTTATGAATTACTGAAAAGTCTATCCACCTCAAGAGTTATAAACTCTCTTCAAAACAATTACCTTTCAAATATGTAATGGCAGAAATAAATACCACTTTTTTTAATCTCTGAGTAATGCTCTCCTGGTATTCTATCAACTAAGAATAAATTACCCAATCACCTGCAGTCAAATGACCTTTTTTTGAACTTTATGGTAAAAATCAAATTTTCTAAAACCTGCATTTGTTTGTACATGCATAAATATCATACATCTTCAGACAAATCAACTCAAAACCTCAAATACATACAACATGTATATATTTGCATTGATCACTGATCAAAATTCTGGTTTTATATTATATAAATACTTATAAGATTACTATCATTCCTTGAAGTTTCCGATAACAAAGCAAACCAATTAAGTAAAAACTAGTAAAATAATGATCTCATCTGAAGACATATACAACATTCCACATATATAATACTGCCAATCACTCTATTTTTGTTTTGTTTTAAATGAACAAAAAACTGTTTTGATCCCTCCCACTCTATATCCCACTGGAAAAGAAAAAAAAAAGAAAATGAAATTCCTTATAACAAATATACATCATCAAATAAAAAAAATTCTCTCATGGCTGTTTATATATGTGTATCTCACTTTGTAACTTAAATCTATCATGTGCTAAGAGAGTATGTTTCATATTTAGTCTTCTAGATGCTAATTATAGATTACAGTTTTAGAACTTTCAAAATTGTCAAAGTTGTTTTTATTATATTCACTTTTCTTCTGCTCCTGCTAATTTCTTTCTTCATCAGTTTATAAAAGTCTTCAACATTATTTGTTTACATAATATTGTAGCTTAAGTAACTCTGGGTTTACTTACTTCACATAAGTCTTTCCATGTCTCTGAAATCATCTTCTAAGTACAATAGTATTCCATCAATTTTATATACCTTAATTTATTTTCATTTCTTAACTGACCAAGATCTTTTTGGTTTATACTTTGTTATCAACAGAATAGTACTGGTAAAGGACTTTTTTCCACTCATTCTATCTCTTTTGGGCACTGGCCTACTAATGGCATAGTCAAGTCAAAGAGTACACAAAGTTTAGTAATTTTTGTATAATTGCAAATTGTTTTTAAAAAATTTTTGCCTACTCACATGCTTTCCTAAAGCCACTACAAATAGGCTAAATATAACCTAAGATATAAGAGAATAAATAGAAGCCTTGCTTCTAATTCCATACACATTACAGATAAAATTTGATGAAATGAATTCATTACTTCAAGAAGTCTTCACTTCAGCAAGATGGATAGACCTCAAAGAAAGAAAAGGTCAAACTTTTTTTGTACCATTATAGATGTTGAGACATCTGACTAAAAATGTTGTTCTGGTGAACATTCTAGAATTCTGGAGATGATACTTTGCAAACTTAAGCAGCTTACAGCATCCCCAGAACAAAATCGTAGTCAAACACAGGACACAAACTTCATGCTCTGAAGCCCCAGAGATCACTTCCATATCATGGACTAGTTTCACCAATTACATATGAAACAATTTTTACATTTGTTTTAAAAATTTAAGTTCCAGATTTTCTCCCTTCCTCCCCATCCCCATCCCTATGATGAGAAGACACATATGAAGTTGCATATTCCAATAACAGTCATGTTGCAAAAGAAAACAACAATATTCTCCCCCAAAAGAAAACCCTCAAGAACAATAAAATGTAAAAGAGTATGCTTCAATCTGGATTCAGCACAATCAGCTCTTTCTCTGAGTACAGATAGCATTTTTCATCAATAAGTCCTTCAGAGTAATCATGGATCATTATATTGCTAAGAATAGCAAAGTCATTCACAATCAATCATTCTACCACACCACTATTACTTTATATGTTTCACTTTGCTTGAGTTCATGGAGGACTTTCCAGGTTTCTGAGAGCACTGTGCTCATCACTCTCCACAGAACAATAGTATTCCATTATAATCACATACCACAATTTATTCAGCCATTCCCCAAATGATGGGTACCCACTCACAATTTCCAGTTCTTTCCTCTGAGAAAATAGCTGCTATAAATATTTTTGTAAATATATGTCCTTTTTAAAAAATGTTTTCTGGGATTCATGTCTAGTAGTGATATTTTAGGTCAAAGGCTATGCATGATTTTATAGCCCTTTGAACATAGTTGATATTTTTGATTATTTATCAATTAGGGAATGGCAAAAATAACTATTTAAACTAGGAAAGGTAAAGAAAAAGTATATACAGAAATGTATTTTAAGAATTTAATGGTTTCATGAGGTCTGGAAAATGTTGAGGAACACTGATGTAGACAAAAAAAAACTTCACATAATGAAATGTTATATTCTAGTAAATATGATCTAGGGAAAAGCTAATTTAGGTGTTAAATATATAGTATATATCAATAAATAAGAAGGGCTAACAGTAAGTACTGCATGATTCCAATATTGGAATTAGTACTACCATCTGATAAAAGAGTAAGATTTCAACAGTATTATTTAAGTAAACAATATGCTCATTAATCAAGTGAAAAATTACTTCCTATTCCAATTCTCTCATATTGATCTATATGTTCCTGAAATTTTAAAAATTTAAAAATAGCTACATAGAACATCTGCTTTTACTGCTTTCTTTCCTCTTGCTGCTCAGTCCTTTACAACTTGGCTTCTAACCTTATCACTCAACTGAAACTGGTCTCTCCAAAATTGCTAGCGATCTCTTAACTGCAAAAGTTGATGTTTTTTCTGTCTTTGTCATAATAAATTTATATGCTGCAATTAACACTATTAACTACCATTTATTCCTGCATGGAGAAGTAGAAAGAGTATTGGGCTTGGAATCTAAAGGCATATGCATGAATTCAAATCTGACCTCAGACACTTAATAGATGTGAGATCCTAGGCAAGGCACTTAACCCTGTTTCTCATCTGTAAAATGAGGCAGAGAAGGAAATGACAAATCATACTAGTATCTTTGTTAAGAAAACCCTAAATAGGATCATGAAGAGTAGGACACAACTGAAACAAATGAACAAGAAGAAATTCCTGCATATTCTCACTTCTTTGGGTTTTCTTGTCCCCCAAAGTTCTGATCTAAGCCATTTCTCCTGTCCTTTACACTATCTTGGTAACTTCACCAGTTCTGTAAGTTTAATTATCTGAGGCAGATGATTCACAGTTCTGGAAAGCCAAGAGGCCCAATAGCACTGGGCCACAGTGAGGAAAATGAATTCAAATGTAGCCTCAAACTTTATGACTCATAACCATGGGAAACTCACTTAATTTCTCTCAACTTCAGATTCCTTATTTGTAAAATGGTGATAACAAAAGTACCTGTCTCACTGGGTTGTTATGATAATGAAATAGTATCTGCAAAGCACTCTGCAAATTTTAAAGCATTATATAAATACTATCTATGATGATGATGATGATGATGATGATGTTAACACAGTCCCAGTTTCTCCCTTGAGCTTCAATCCAATATTACCAACTGCCTATTGAAAACTTTTTTTTCTTTTTCTTTTTTTTTCTTTTTCTTTCTTTTTTTTTTTTTTTTTTTTT
>JAJPUD010002032.1:243042-261080 GCA_023553655.1 Myrmecobius fasciatus | reverse complement strand
TTTGCTGAGGCAATTGAGGTTAAGTGACTTGCCCAGGTCACACAGCTAGGAAGTGTTAAGTGTCTGAGACCAGATTTGAACTCAGGTCTTCCTGACTTCACAGCTGGTGCTGTATCCACTGCACCACCTAGCTGCCCCCTGCCTATTGAAAACTAGAAGAACCAGGGAAATCTAAATTCAATATGTACAAAACTGAACTCTGCAAATCATACAATCTTTTCCCCAAATTTTGTCCTCTAAAACTTCCCAAGTTCTGTTGAAGATACCACCATCCATTTAGTCCAAAACCTGGAAGCATTATGCCAGCCTCTCTTTCACATCATAAATCACCCCACAAAAGAAGCTGCTTGTCCTCCAAAGAATGAAATACTATATTGCATATGAATTAGTAAGGGGCAGAAGATGAAAAAGGGCAATGATTTCTCCACCAGATAAAAGAAAAAAACTGTTTTTCCACAAATATGTATCAATGCTATAACAGAGAATATTCTAAAACATATCAGTGATTCATCTGGACACAGATGACACTACCAGAAGGAACTTAAGAGGTAAATGCAATTATGTAATCTTGGAGAAGAAACTGAAGACCATGGTGGAAACAGTACACCCTTCACCCTTGTCTTCCGTTTGCCCTTCCCTCAAAAACCATCAGTTGAGCCAGAATTTATCTTGGCCAGAAAGGTAAGAATAGTAAGCAAGGCAGGAGACTTATTACCATTGCTTTCATTTCTCCATTCTCTACACCCAAGGCACCCAGACTCAGTAGGGCAGAGTTTCTTAACTATTTCTAAAATCATGAATTCCCCTTAGACCTGGACTCCTAAAAATAATGTTTTTAAATGCATAAAATTACATAGAAAACAATTATATTAAAATGTAGTCTTTTTTTTTTTAATTTCACATACCTTATGCTAAGGATCTTAGTCCTAGAGTAGAATGGGCAGTATGTAAAACATGGATACTCCGAACACTTGGATAAGAAGCCAGGAGTTACCATCAAGAAGGTATGGAGTGAGATAAAGACATAGCTGCACTTCCACAGGAACCAGCTGATACTTCAAAGTTTTACTTTGTCCACTGGGCATGGTTATCCAATCAGCTGGTAAGTACACCTGATTCTAACCACTCACAATCTATCCAACACACTATTGGAATGTAAGGACCTTCCACTGCCTTGCAATTAAACTTTTTCTATGTGTAGTCTCCCAAAAGCAGGGATGAGACTCCTTGAAAGAAGTAGCCATCTGTTTTTATTTGTCTATCTCCAGCCAATAGCCCACTCTCTACCCATAGTAAGTATTTACTAAATGTTTGAGGGAGGGGATTATTGTTCTTTCAATCACTGCTGCCTGTTGAAGAGAAAAATCAATTTGGAAATGAAATAGCTGGCAAATAAGAAAGAAGGCAGACTGCTCAATGTTGGGGTTTTTTTTTTCTCTACAAAAAGAGAACAGCCTTTACTTTACAATGAGAATGACAGACACATCAATGACTGATGGGATCAGCATTCAAGGTAAGTAAGAAGATAGTAAGAATACAAATCACCTGGCCCAGATGAACTTGACCTTCAAATACTGAAAAACTCGAAAATGTGATTGTTGAACAACTATCAATGACTCCTAAAAAAATGTAGAAAATGGTAGAAGCATAAGATCTAAAAAAAAAAAGGGAAATTATCAGTTTTCAAAAAAAAAAAAGAAAAAAAAACAAGATCTGCAATCTCTGGAGTAGAAAATTTAACTTCAATCTTGGAGAAATTATATATCAATCACCAAAAATAAAGTTGACAATCTTCTTGAAAGGAAATAATGATTAGAAGGAGCAGTATATATTCAGGAAGAAACCATAATAATATTATTTCCTTTTTTTATTACTAAACTAATAGATGGGAAAATTGTCTGTATTGTTTACTGAAATTTTGGCAAGGCTTGTGATAAAACACTTTATTCTATTCTTGTGAAAATGTAAAGATATGAATTGAGTGATATTCATATAGATTGAAAACTGATCAGAAAATTTTTCTGGACATGAAGACTTAAAAAACAAAGTGATAATGCTCAGAACCACCAACACCTGCTACTCCCAACTAAACACAAATTCATATCAAATCAAATAATAAATCAAGAAATCCAATGAGAAGCTATTAGAAATGACTTCTTTCATCTGGAAATTTCACAAAAAGTCAGGCAGCAATCCAAGGCAATGAAAGAAGGGGCTACCACAAAGACAAAAAGCCAGAACAGGAAAACAAGTCTAAGGAAGACTAAGGAAGGAAAAGGGACAAATAAATATACTTTGCAGGGCTTCTCTTTTCCTCTAGTTATAGATCCATAGAAGGGAATCACTGAACCCTCAGGGAACAACAGGTATCAGTGACCAATGTAAGCACAGCTTATTCATGGATACTCCCAAAAAACCCTTATCTGAGGGGGAAAAAAAATAGCTTCAACATTATTCAGCACTCTGAACCTCAAAGATCCAGGAGAATATAATACTAGAAAGAGGTCAGGATATGAACCCACATGACCAAGGAAAGATCAAACAGAACCAACTACCACACCGTAAATACCAAAAGGGGGTGGTTTGTCTGGATGAAGGAACTTAAGCTGGAGAGATCAGTTAATCAAAGAAACCACTGACTGGGATCAAAAATTAATGTAAATTGAGAGAGAAGAAAAGAAAGAGGGAGGAGGGGAGAGGAAGAAGAAGAGGAAGAAGAAGGAGAGAGAGAGAGAGAGAGAGAGAACGAACGCACATGCAAGCAAGCACATAAGCGAAAAAAGAGGGAACAGTGGCAAGTAAAACCAACTTCCTGATACTAAAAGGAATAAAATAAAGGGGGGGGGGAAGAACTGGAATAGAAAGAGGTAACCATAAATTGGGAAACTGCTGAAAAATCTGTGCATATAACAAAATATTATTATCATAATACTATATTATCATAAAGAAATGATAAAAGAGAATTTCAGAGAATCCTAGGTAAGATGAACTAATGTAAAGTAAATTGAACCAGTAAAATAATTTATATAAAAAGAACAACATAAAGAAATACAACTTTGAAAAGAACTCTGTTCAATGCCATGATCAACCACACTTACAAAAGAACTATGATGAAGTATGTAACTGCCTTTTGACAGGCAAAGGACTCAGGGTGCTACTTAAAAAAAAGAAGAAAATTCATTGGTTAGCCACCCTCAAAGAGTTTAGTGTGAAAACGTCAAGAAGTCTCTAGGAAAATATTCCAGATATATGTGCAATTTAACATTTTTTTATCAATTCTTTGAATAAAGGCATATATAGATGATGCTTTCAGCAAATTTGTAGACAATATGAAGTTTGGAGGGATAAGTAATACATTTGGGTATAGAGTCAGGATCTGAAAGGATCTTGGAACAATGGGATGGACATCATCAGATGACATTCAATAAGAAAAGATGCAAAATTCTGTACTTGGGCAAAAAAAAAAACAACCTCACAAATGCAAGATGGGAAGGCACAATTAGATTGAAATTTTTCTGGAAAATATCTGGGCATTTTAGTACACTGCAAGGCCAGTGAGTCATCACTATAATATGATGGGAAGAAAATTTAATGCAATCTATTGTTAATGCATTAAGAAGGATATAGTTTTAGGAATAGAGAGATCACAATGTACATTGCTCCAACAAGCTCTTTTCTGGAATATTGTGTTCAGTTCTAGGTATCTGGTTTTTAAGAAAGATAGTGATAAATTACAATGTCCAGAGAAGAGCAACCATTAATGCTTAAGAGCTTTAAGGTCATGTATGAAGATCACTGAAGGAAATGGTCATATTTAGTCTGAAAAAGAGAAGACTGAAGTCACATGAATAAATTATCTCTCTCTTCTACTCTATCTCTATTAAGAGACTTGGAAGCTATCACATCCCTGATGAAGACAAAACTGGGAATAATAAATGAAAGTTGCAAAGAGAGTAATTTGAAGGGGGCAGCTAAGTGGCGCAGTGGATAGAGCACCAACCCTGAAGTCAGGAGGACCTGAGTTCAAATGTGACCTCAGATACTTAACACTTTCTGGCTGTGTGACCCTGAGCAAGTAACTTAAACCTCAATTGTCCAAGCAAAAAAAAAAGAAAAAAGAAAAAGAGAGTAATTTGAATTTGATGAAAGGAAAAACTTCATAAAATTAAGAACTGTACAAAAGTAAAAGGAGTGTCCTCAAGAGATAGTCGGTTCCTACTCCTTGGGAGTCTTTAGATAGAGGCTAAATGACAACTTGCCAGGAAAGTTATAGTGGGGATTCCTTTTTTAAGTATAAATATTCAAATTAATCATTAAATTTTCTTCCAATGCTCAAACATGGCAATTCTGTTTTGGTAAGAAGTATAAATCAAGTAAAACTGTGGCACATGATAAGAAAGATCAGAAAAAGAAAGAAAGAAAAACTACAAAGAAAGTAAAATAATTCATAGACTTCTTCAGGCATGTAAAGTATCAACTATTAAAAACTAACCTGGAAAGAAGTCAAGGAAATAGAATTTAAATGCCAGAATCAAGCCCCCTGAAAATCATAACCAAAAAAGAGAAAAGGGGTTAGTTACTATATTTCAAAAAATCCTAAAGGAAAATTACACAGACTTATATTTAGAACTAGAATTCAAAATAAAAACAGAATCACCTTAAAAATGAAAATTCCTAGAAATATTGCAAACAAAATCCAGAGCTTCTAGTTCAAAGAAAAGATACTATAACCAGCAACAAATAATTCAAGTACTGACGAGCCAAAGCTAGTATAATACAAAAAACTGGCATTAACTACTTCAAAGAAGATGCAGTTTTACAATAGGGTATTTCAAAAAAGGAACACACAAGATATTTATAGCTAAAAAATAGCGACCTCCAAGATTCAATATAATCCTAAAAAAGAAAAAAATGAACCTTTTAGAGTCCTTTCAATGCTTTCAAGCATTTATAAACATATGTCCTACTCAGATCTTTAGCTTCACCTCCTCCATTAAGCTCCCTCAACTCTAATGAGTAAGTTTTGCTTTATCTTGCAATGGCCCAGACCTCCAAGACACTTCAACTATTCCATACTATGTAAGTATGTATTTTCAATCTCAAATTTCCAGCTCTGGTTTATGTATTGTCTTTCATAATGAGAATGTAAGTTTTTTGAGGGTAGGGTAGTTTCTTTGCTCTGGCTCTTAGCACAGTGCTCAGGATACAGAAAACACTTAATAAGAGTATTGTATATCTTTCTATACACAATAAAAATACAAGAGATGAGTAAAAATTTTGAAATGAAAACATGCGTCAAAAGAAATCTAAGAAAAATACATTTGAGAATTGCAAGTAGCAGAAAAATACTGAAGAAGTACTGACATTATAAAAAGAAGGTGAAAAGGGTAATATCCCTTCAGAATCTTAGTGTCTTCAAGGTTTATAAGGAGAACTGAATTACATAGAAAGGGCCCCAAGAAGTTTTTATTTTGTTACAATGGACATGAGAAAAAGCAGGTAACAGGAATGCCAGAGGGAGGAAATGAAGAAAAATGGAGTGTAATTTATTATTTTCCACAATTAGGTTAGAAAAAAAAGAAGAATAAACTAACATGGAAGAGGGTGGGAGCAGTAGGCGAGACAGAAACCTCATTTTTATCAAAAGCAAAGTAGCACTAAAAAATTACACACACAAATTTTGGTGCTTTATTAACTGAACTTATCAAGAAAAGAGACAGGGGGGATAATAAAGGACTACTCTTTATCTGATGCTCTCTTAGCCTCAAAAAACTCTCCCTAACATAGAAATTACACATAAGAGATAAAGCAATTTAAGCTGTCTCCACAGTCTAACTCTGAAGAGGTAACCAGCTGGTGGTGATATAATAGCAGAGACTCATTCAGTACTCCCTCCTCACGGTTCACCATATTTTGGGAGAGTTGCACAAGCTGACATACAAGCTAGCAATAGAATTCAACTCTGTTCCCACTCCTCAGTTTGGCCCAGATGAAAATCCCAAAACCATAAGCGTCTTGTGCCTGAAAAGTCAGTGAGAGAACTACAGCACAAAAGGAACTAGGGCAGGATGCCAGCATATATGTGATTTTAGGGAAAGGCAGTGACATCCATTTGTGGCCAGTTCTGTACCCTCCGGAAGTCACTTGTTTCAAAGACAAAGTTAGTAAAAAGTGAATTTCCTTAGTGTGGAAGAAGACTGGGACAAGTTTGAGGCCCAAACCTGGAGAAACCATTCCATAAAAGGGAAAGAGTCAAAAAGGGAACGATAGGAAAACAAGGTGGGGAAAATTAACAAAGATGTCAAGAATAAGAAAAGTCAGTGAAGCCCTTGAACTTAAACAGATAAACCAGCACAGAAGATATTCGGAAAAGGATAATTTAGGCTTACAGATCAGCTAGTATTTTGCAATACAAAAGAAAATGCATCAACACTTGATGATGCAGAGGGCCTTGTAAATTCCAAAGTAGGAGGACAGAACCACAGCAGAATGTTCCCTAAATTACTTCAAAAAGAAAGAAAAATTGTGAAAACAGAACTTACAGCCTGCAAAGCAGAAATAATTGGCAGAATACAAAAACTTGACTCCATGGTAACAAACCTCACCAAAAAAGACTAATGGGATATGCAAATACACAAAAAGTGAAGTACAATATAGAGGAAGCAATAACAGCATTAAAAGAGATCATTATCTCTATGTGAGCAAAAACTTTTGCCTCAAAAACAGAAAAGACAATTTGGAGATTAGAAGTCTTCCAGAAGAACACAAGAAATCAAAAAATCTCAACACTATAAAACAAGAAATATTACAAGAAAACTGCCCAGAACCTCTGAACACAGGAAAGAAAATAAACAAATCCATAAATTGCTTAAAAAAAAGATACTGGCACAAAAGGGAATATAAAATATAATAGAAATAATTTTCTTTAAATCCACTACTTTCAATTTCCAGATAAAATGTAAAAGGGAGCATTTTAAAGGAAGGTAAGTATAAGAAGCAGTGGTGCAATCTGAATAAGGAGAGAAAAGGAAGAAAAGTAAAATAAATACAGATTATTTCAATTTCTTTCACCACCTTCTTTGTAAAGAGGAATAAAGAGAAGGAAAAGCCAAGAGGTAACAGCAATATAAAATATGCAATAAGCAGTCATAATTATCAACAAAACTTTATATATAAAAATATAATAGAACTTCTCTTGGAGCAAAGAATGGAAAACTAAAGGTCTGCCCATTAGCTGGTCAGTCAACATTAGTAGTTATTAAGCACCCCTTATGTGCCAGACATTGGACTAAGAGATGGGCAAAAAAACAAAATAACTACTAGCCTGCCCTCAAGAAGCCCACAAGTGTTGTGAGCAAGTAATAGGTAAACAACTAGATATCGTGAAGGTAAAATCCACAGAACTTGGCAACAGAATTGTTGTACCACAATTGAATATGGTAGATAAGAAAGGGAAATCAAGGGAGGATGGTGGTACTCTCAAAAGTAATAGGGAGGTTAGGAAAAGAAAAGAGTTTAAAAAGAGGAAAAATTATAACTAATTAATTTTGTCAATTTAATATATTTAAGGGACAAGAAAGCCATTGGAGATGCAAGATTAAAGGCTGAGAAAAAAGTTAAAGCTAAACAAACAGATTTGAGAGTAACCAGAATAAAGATAATAATTGAAATCATGTGAGCTAATGAACTCATTATGTGCAATGGTATATAAGGAAAAGAGAAGAGGGCTCAGGACAGACCCTTAGGGGACAGTTAAGAAGACCTGACATGGATCCAACAAAGGATACTGAGAAAAACCTCATTTAGGTAACAAAAAATAGTGACACTATAAGCCAGAAAAGAGTATCAAGGAAAAGAGGATAATTCAGTGTTCAAGGTTGTGGAGAGTTCAAGAAGAATGAGTTTTAAGAAAAGGTCAATAGATCTGGTAATTAAGAGATCATGGCTAAGTTTGAAGAGGATGGTTTTGACAGAATGATGAGTTCGGAAACCAGACTACAATACGTGAAGAAAAAAAATGAGGAGAAAGGAACTAAAGATACTTACTGTAGATAGCTTTTTAAGGAGTTTAGCTATAAAAGAGGAAAGAGAAGACAGAGCTAGCAGGGATAGGCAGATAAAATAAGGCTTCCTGAGAATGGAGTTGGTATGAGCAACCTTGTAGAGTTAGCAAACAAAAAAGGGAAATGAAGAGAATCTCTCAGAGAAGATGGGATGGAAAAGGGTCACTTGCATAAGAGTTAGCTCTCAAGGAGTGGCCTCAAATTTTAGGCAAGGTTCTCAGTTAAGATGGTAAGAGGAGAAAAGAACCATGGGAAGTTTGAGGATTGAAAAAAAAAAAATTTTAATTGCAGGGGTATCTGGGATAGTGAATCAATTAGGGAGGTGTGAAAGGATAGCACATTAAGAGTACTTAACTCAGAACTGTGCTAGATCCAGTTAGCATGACTTCATCATTATCTCTAACTCTCTTCAGCAGCAGGAGAATAGGAATAAAAGCAGCATATGGTGGAAGCAGTGGGGCAAGCACCTGGAGAGTAGAACATAGTATAGCCAATTCAGGGGTGATGGCCTGGTAAGAAATAATAAGCTGAGGGAATTGAACAATATAGGAATGTCTGAAGAGATCATGGTTTATGAATGCAATGCAATATATTAGTGAACCTTAAGAAATAACGAAAAACTAGGTGAAACCTGTATAAAGTGATACAGAATGAAGTGAACAGAATCAGAATAGAAAATTACATGATGACTACAACAAAATAAAGAAAAACACTTCAAAAATTTAAGAACCATCATCAGTGCCAACCAATGATTATTCCAAAGCACCAGTATCAAAGACTATATCCTACTTCTTGACAGGTGATAGTCTGACAATACAGGATGAGATATATTTTTGAACATGGCAAACTTGTGGATTTGACATGCCTGACTATGTTTTTGTGGGGGGGGGGAGGGGGTTTAATAAATGGAGGAATTTGAGGAAAAGAGAGAGGGAATGAGCAAAAGACATTCCTGAAAAATAACATATAAAGGAATATTAGGGATATGGGAGGAAAGCTATTTAAAAATCCCCTGCAAATACTTTTATTAAAAGAAGACTGATTTCATAAAATAATTATGCATACCAAGACCCCATCTACATATATTTGTTTTTTCAATAAAGATTATTATTTGTAGCACTTGCCTAAGGTGAGAGATACCTACATTCAAATGCTAGATAAGAAACTTTTTAGAAGTACAATCAACAAAAACTACAAGATCAAGAATTATTCCTCAATATATAATTGATCAAAGAACTGGAATTAAGAATTGCAATATATAACCACAAAAAAGAATTGTTCCACTTCACTAATATAAAAGAAATACAAATTAGAACAAATAAGATTTCACCTCAAAAAAAAAAAAACAATTAGGAAAGATGACAAAATATGTAAGCAATCTATGTTAAAAGTATGCAGAAAAGAACGCACACTTATATACTGCCTGGCGGATCTGTGAACTGATCTAACCCACTCTGAAAAGTGATTTGGAATTATATACTCTTTTGAAGCTACTGAAATGTTCACAATTCTTCAGCTAGGAAATTTATTGTTAAGGATAAATCCAAGAAGGTCAAATACAAACAGATTACCATATAAACTTAAGTTACTCACTATAATACTTCTTGTTGTAACAGAACTGGAAACAAGCTAGGTACCCATTAACTAGAAAACAGTTAAAATGTAGAATTGAGATATAATACCATAAAGAAATGACAAATTCAGAGAAATGAGAAAATTTATATGAAGTAATAGAGATTGAAGTAAACAAGACCAGCAAGACTATATATATATACATATACATATATATAATGACCACAACAAGGTAAATAGAAAGAACAAAACCAAATATGATGTATTCATAATTACTAAATTTGAACAAGGGTAAAAATTGAAAAAATACACTTTTCTCCATACACTGGAGAACTGGAGATCTAGAATATTGCATATGCTGAAGGACAAAATTAATGTGCTGATTTATTTTACTAAACTTTTTTTCTTTAAAAAAAAAACTTTGTTAAAAGAAAATGTTTACTAAGGAGGGGTAAAGAAGGGAATTCTTCAGAAAAGAATGTAATATAAAACAAAAAGCATCACTAAACACACATACACACACACTCACACACACACACACACACATCCCACACCACTAAATGATGCCATAGGTTATTAAATTTTAAAAGTAATTTCCAAATAGTAAAGCACTTTTTTTATTCCAATAAAAATATACTTCAAACACCACCGTTAAGAAAACAAACAAATGGTCTTAACTCAGGTCCTATGTGACCATTCTGTTTTTAATACCTCTTACTCAACAAGGACAGGCTTCAGAAGCATAGGATTTAAGCTTTCAAAGTTTTGTGAAGTTTCTTTCAGTTGGGCCTGGGAAGAGACTTTTAAAAACTAAATTTGATTGTAGTCAAGTTTGAAAGAAAAGAATTCTGAAAAGCATACACCTTTGCTGCATCTCAATATGAATAGCAACAATGGATCCCTATAAGGATATTATTTGGAATACAGGGAGATAGTAACTTTTTTGCCTGTTAAATCAAGGAGTCTAATAATGGTCACAATATAATTAGGAACCAAGAATTAGGGGAATTATCAAATCAGTTTCCTTTATATGTATACATGTTAGTGAATACAGAAAGGTTAAATAAATATTATGAACTACTGGGGGGAAAGTCAAAGAAGGTACAAAGTAAGGTAAAAAAGTAGAAAAGACATTTTAAAGTCTTTTTTTGCCAAACTCCATTTCCTAAGGAGGTAACTGAGGCAGATAAATGTGGTCAAAAGTGACTTACCAAATATCAAACAGTGGATCTATGGCAAAGCAGAACTATACTCATCCTCCTGCCTCCACCTCCCTTAAATGTTCAATTTCTTTTAACCCAAGAATTGAGGCTGTTCAAAAGAGACAAAACTTTAAAAGGAATTTGAAAAGGATAAGAAGCTAAGTTGATACTACTTATTTAGAAAGGGCCTAAGCTATTTAAAATAAAAATTTAATACTTACCACTTAAGCTCATGCATTCCACTGCTCAGCTTTAGGAAAATCTGTAGTATTTTACTTCAATAAGAGAACACTCCTAGGAAGGAGGAAAAAAGGCAGAAAGACCTTTATCAATAGGAGTCTCTCATTTTCATTCATTATTTTCAAGTTGCAAAACTAAAACCAACATTTTTCATAAAAGTAAATATGTTTTCTTTGTTAGGCTCACAGAATCTGATAGCTGGAATGTAGCTTCAAATTCATTCATCTACCTAACCTTCATCTGAAGCTTCAATCTATTCTAATATTCCTCAGTTGAAAACCCTTCAGTAAAAGAAAACTTGTTATAACAGCCTCCTTTGAGGCTGCTAAAATCAAATCAAAATCTTAATGAACAATTTTAGGCACTAAGAATATAGAATTTTAAATCATGGTCCATATCAAGAAACTTATAATCAAATAGCACACACACTTATCAAGAAACATATCACACACACACACACACACACACACACACACAGAGGGAGAGGGAGAGGGAGTGTGTGTGTGTGTGTGTGTGTGTGTGTGTGTGTGTGTGTGTGTGTGTACTAATTTTGATTCTTCTACCTAGTCAAGTCCCTTTCTTTTCCTGGACCTCAGTTCCCTTCTCTATAATATAATCAAATCAGTTCTACGATGTTTCTCATTAAAATATTACAAATCCAACTTCCATGATAAAGACAGTATATAATTAAACATAACATTGTTTACCACACATTGCATGTGTTGGCAGTTTAGTGAACAAGAAGGCCAATGGGCAACTAGAATTCAATGAAGCCCCAAAAGAAATTACATCTCCATGCCTCTGCACAAATTATCCTTTATATCCTCCTCAAATGAATATTTGTAAAAGATGCTAGCACAGTGACAGTATTTGGTGTAGAATTAGCAGATACAATTCTCCTGGTGGTGGTCACTCACCAAGTTCTGATTTTTTTAAGATGCTAACAAGGTATCTTGATTCCAAGTGTCAACATTACTTTTTTTTTTCCTAGTTACATATTTTAATGCCAAAAAAAGATCTCAGCAAAGGACCTCCCTTTATAACTGAGCAAGGAAACCCAAGTCATTTCCCTGGAGCTTCTCTGAACAGGGAGAAGTCATTTGAAGCTAAGTATATTTAAAATAAAACTATTCCCCCTACACAGACATACTTTCCATTAAATCACCAATAGGGACTTTTTTTTTAATGGAGTTAACAAAAGATGCAAGCAAAGACAAGAAATGACAGAACAAGAAAAGGGGATAGGGAGTAGTCTATCGTGATTAAAAGAAAGAGCATATAAAGTATGAGATAAGGTTAAAAAAATAAGACTGGTATCATCCTGGCAAGTACTGTGAAAGCCAAACCCAGGAGTGCATACTTGATTCTACAAGCAATAAAGAATCACTCAAAGTTTCTGAGTAGAGAATAAATTACTTGATTAAAGTAGTTCATTTCTAAGATTGCCTTATGCAGTGGTATGAAGGACAAAGTGGAGATGACAGAATAGTTATAAAGGAACTTGAATGGGGGTGGGGAGGGTCAGCTGGATGGTGCAGTGAATAGAGCACCAGCCCTGAAGTCAGGAGGACCTGAGTTCAAATCTGGCCTCAGACACTTAACACTTCCTAGTTGTGTGACCCTGGGCAAGTCACTTAACCCCAATGGGGAGGGCGGGGGGGAGGGAGGACTGAATAGAAAGGATACGTGTGTTTTTCCAAGGAGATTAATTATATTTGGCCAATATTGGGGAGGGGAAAAACAGAAAGACATGATAAATAATATTTATATAACATTAAGGTCTGTAAAATACCTAATATCCTCACAGCTCTGTTTTGTTTTTTTCCCCACAGAGAAATACTACAGGTAATATTCTCCCCATTTTATAAATGAGGCAAACAAGTTAACAGACTTGCTCAGTGTCATACAACTACTAAATGTGAGACATGAAATTCAAACCCAGGTTTTTCTAACCTCAAATTCTACACAATAGACATTCTGGAAAAGATAAAAATTACATTCAGATGTGTGGGTGACTAAAAAGATGGTGCAGATACTACCACGAGAGAGCACTCAGGGGCAAAGAAAGCTTTTTGTTTGTTCTTTGTTGGGTGTTTTTGTTTTGCTCTTGGGTTTCTTTATAAGGGGATAGGGCTAACCTGTAGAGAAGGAAAATTAGTTTGATCTTAGATATGCTGGTTTTGAGATGCTATATAATTAGTGATATATATAGCAGGCAGGTAGAAATATAGCACAAATGGTCTAGAATAGTCAGGGATGGAAATCTGTATTTCACATTCAAGCTACTCTGATCAAACAAGATTCAAATATATCTTAAATTTCCAATGCCCTCCTAACACACTTGTACTTGGTTCACAAGCCAATGCCAGTGTAAGAAAGAATCAGATTGCCAAGAGATTTTTCTAAACATCTATGAGAGCAATCAGAATTCAATCTTATAGAAATATATAGTAGAAAGGGAATTAATCATGTCCCATTCAAATGAAATTTCTCTTTCAGGAGATGCTTACATAAGATTGACAGGTACAAGACTGAAATATATGGAAGCACCTGAATTACATTTATTCTAAACTGGCCTAATGATAAATGCAAATTCAGCCTAACTATTTCTTGCCCCAAATAGTTGTTTCCAAAAGGATCCACAATATTTCAGGTTTTAAATTAAAATACCAGAAGCATTAAAGCCATCCGCCCACACTAGATAGAATCCATGCTGCTGCTTTTGATGGTCTATAACACATTCTAGGGCAGAGCTCCAACATACACTGTTTTCACATGGCAATGAAAGCATTCCAGTGACTGCACAACACAGCAGTTCCACATGTTACTCAATGCTTATTAATCTGTCATTTTAATATTAAATATATAAGTTCATGTCTACATTTTAAGACAGCTGTTCGATGATGCTTATTAGTTTTATTTTCCAATATTAGAAAATATAGCTATACATGTACAAACACTTCTCAAAATATGCATATTAGTAAAATCTACAAAAACTCAAAACTGCTTAAATGAAAATAGCATATTTTATTGTCCCACTTCTTCATTTTACTTGTTCCACTATTTCCCTTTTACTCGTGGTTTGGTTTTTTTTTGGTGGGGGGTTGTTTTTTGTTTTTTGGGGTTTTTTGGTTGTTTTTTTTTTAAGCATCATGCTTGTTTTCTTTTCTGGTAAAATTTGCTTTTCGTTTTGTTTTGTTTTCTCCTAGAGCAGAGGTCTGCAAACTCTGGGCTCATTTCATGATCTAGGAATTGTTCTTACATTTTTTAATGGTTGAAAAATAGTCAAAGAACATTTTACAACATGTGAAAATATGAAATTCAAATTCAATGTCAAAAAGTAAAGTTTTATTGGAACACAGGCATGCTCATTCCTTTACAGACAGTACATGGCTGTTTCAACAGGGGCAGCATGACATTCTCATCAGTTTGCCTTGCTGCTCAACTTCATCAAAAATCACAGTGATGCCATTATGCAATTTGACAGCATGAGTGCCCCACAAATCACCACACTGTGACATTTTTTATTGTACTGATACCTATCAGATCAAAACAAGAAGGGGAGTACGGGAAGAAGTAAGCAGCTTAATGATTATTTTTTGAGCTCAGGGCCGAGAATGAAATTTTCTCAATATGGAGAAGCACTATCCTCTACCATTATTATCAAACGCTTGATAATTTTGAAAATTAGTTTTTTGGTGCAGACTTGATAAAGTTTCTCAATTAATTTAATCTAAAATCACAAGGTAAACTAAGGCTTACACACAAAATTTATATAACAGTAAAGTCAATCTGATATTTGAACCAGAAGTAATGTCAAGCTGCTTTACTCAATTCCTAGGCTGTCAAAATTTAAAATAATAGTGATATCTCTATTCCCACACAAATTTGTAGTAGATATATTTTCTGAGCTTAAACTACAGTTCTAGGAGAATTTTTTTCACCTCAATGGCAAAAGATTTCCATATTTCAAAATTCATCTGACAGTTTAATTGAAGACTCCACCTAACATTCAATTAAAAGTGATTGATCTGGGGCAGCTAGTGGTGCAGTGGATAGAGCACCAGCCCTGAAGTCAGGAGGACCTGAGTTCAAATTTGGCCTCAATCACTTAACATTTCCTGGCTGTGTGACTGTGGGCAAGTCACTTAACCCTAATTGCCTTAGCAAAAGAAAAAAAAAAAAGTGATTGATCTGCAATGTAATGACATGATAAAAGGTAAATATCAAGAAATAGTTCTAACTATACCTTGTTCTAATTTGCTTATATTATCAACCTTCGTGTCTAAATCATGAACCAACTTCAACCATATCTTGGTATAAGGTGTTAGATTTTGGTCAATGCCTAGTTTCTACCACACTATTTTCCAGTTTTCCCAGCAATTTTTGTCACAGAGTGAGCTTTTTATCCTAGAAGATAGAGTTTTGGGGTTTATCAAACACCAGATTACCATCATTGACTACTATGTTTTGTGAACCTAACTTATTCCACTGATTTACTACTCCATTTCTTAACTAATACCAAATAGTTTTGATGACTGCTGCTTTATAATATAAATTTAGATCTGGTACAGTTAGACCACCTTCATTTGCATTTTTGTCATTGATTCTTTTGAAATTCTTGATTTTTTGTTCTTCCAGTGTAATCTTATTATTTTTTTTCTAGTTCTATGAAGTAATTTTTTGACAGTGTGAGGTATGGCACTGAATAACTAGATTAATTTAGGTAGAATTAACATTTTTATTATATTAACTCAGCCTACCCATCACCACTTGATATTCTTCCAATTGTTTATATTTAACTTTATTTGTGTTTTGTAATGTTTTGTAATGGTGTTCATATATTTACTGGCTTTGTGTTGGCAGCTAGACTCCCAAATACTTTGTTATCTGCAGTTATTTTAAATGAGATGTCTTTTTCTATATCTTGCTACTGAATTTTGTTGGTAACATAAATAAATGTTGATGATTTAAAAAAAAAAAAAGAAAAGAAATAGTTCTAAGAGAATTCTGTAAATGCCTTCCAAAGGAATGATATCAGTATTTGGCCATCTTCATGAAATTAACATTTTCAAAGAAATTTGTAAAATTTCATTACAGATCAGTACTTGTTAAAAGAGGAACATTTGCAATCTATTTTGATGATAGTGAACACTAATTAGAAAACTCACTTAGGGAAAATGTGTAACACCCTCCTCTCCCCCCCCCCAAAAAAAAGAATTCCCTTCTCATTAGACCAATGTTGTGATAAATAGTATTTAGTTATCATTATATTTGATATATAATTTAATTCTGTCAAAAAATCTATGAAAACTTGGGATTTTTTTCCTATTAGAATAAATAGTTACATAATAGTCTCAATTTTACCTCTTGGCCCACAAAGTCTAAAATATTTTCTATCTATATCTGGTAGAGGCTACATTCTACACTTCACCATCCCTACTCATAGTAATATATCTTATCATTTCTAGTATGGTATTTTTCACTACAGTTGTCACTCCCCTATACCAGAACAGCATCTCCTAATTCTGTCTTCTAAAGTTCTCCATCTAGAATCTGAGATCCTCCACCAACATCCTCAATTCCCACACATCTCCCAAACTTCATTTCTTACTACAACTGTAGTGGATGTTCACTTCAACCAAGTTAACAGGTTTGCTCTTCCCACACAAACATGCAATTACACACAGTCTATGTCTGGAATCTTCTACTTACTGCTCTCCACCAATTCCTGCCCTTAAACCATTCAAAACTCAGCTAAAATTCATCTTTTCTGGAAAAGAATTTCATAACTGATTGTAGCAGATGTTATTCATGAACTTTACTAGCAACACCTCTGCCCTCTTTGGGGAGAGAGCACTCACAAATATAAGCCCTGTGAGGGTGTTATCAACTCTTCTTTTCATTAATTTATAGCAAAAGTTGCTGACTTACTATTCTAATTTGCAATTATGTGAGGAACAAAGCTGCCCTACACATGCCCATAAAATAATTCAGGGCAGATTCATATTCCAAATCATCATATCTCCAAATAAATATATATGATATAAATAATGTATGAATTTATAAATGTAACATATAAATTTGTACATGCATAATCCCTAACTTAGAAACTATTTTCAGGTCAACAGCTGTTTCAACTATTCATTCTATGGTTTCAATTGTTTGTCCTTCTCCTTCAAAGAAGACCAATAACATTATGGAATGATGATTTAATTCTCCAGTAAACTGAATTTAAGTAAGGCAGAGTTGCACAAAGTTGCCAGCTTCTCTCTTTCTTCCAAAGTCCTCAAAATCCATGGTCAGGACAAAAGTCAAGATGCCTGGAGATGACCCAAGATGCACTAGAAGGCCTTGGTATCTTGGATGTCTGACCCAGCTCTAAGCATTCCACTGCACCTGCTTCAGCCACCTTTGGCCACTGGAACAAAATGTTCTCATCTGACCATTCTACCACGGAAAGTCTTAACATGTTTGGGATGGGCACCCCCTAACTGATAGACATGTTCGAGGCTTGCTGGGTTACCCTCAACCTAGTCTATGCCATCTGCCCAGTTTATCAGAGTGTGAATACAGAATACATGGGATTTTCAAATGACTAACCCCTCTGTTGTGAAGGCTTGCAGAACCCTTTTCAGGGATACTCATCCAGCTTTTAGTGACCACCTGATTCACCTGATTCTCATCTGTGGCCCTAAATATTTATTAAATGTGCTAAGATCTGAGGATACATAGATCAAAAACAAAATGTCAAGGGCCTAACATTCTTCCTGTAATCCCATAAAACTTTATTTATCTAATGTTACTGAACAATTTCAGATTTCCAAAGGGAAAAAATATGATGCAATGATATTAAAATAAAATTAATGTATTTATTTGATTTATTAATTTAGACTTTTAGTGGTATGGGAAAAGCAGCATTAGGAGGAATAGGTAAATGAAAACTTTTGTGAAACATTTT
>JAJPUD010002032.1:185319-238042 GCA_023553655.1 Myrmecobius fasciatus | reverse complement strand
ACACAAATAAAGTCAGATCTAAACAATTGGAAAAACATCAAGTGCTCCTGGATAGGTCGAGAGAATATAATAAAGATGGAAATACTACCTAAACTAATCTATCTATTTAGTGCTATACCAATCAAACTCCCAAGAGATTATTTAACTGAACTAGAAAAAATAACAACAAAATTCATCTGGAAAAACAAAAGGTCAAGAATTTCAAGGGAATTAATGAAAAAAAATGCAAATGAGGGTGGCCTAGCTGCACCAGATCTAAAACTATATTATAAAGTAGTGGTCACCAAAACTATTTGGTACTGGATAAGAAATAGAGTAGTGGATCAGTGGAATAGGTTAGGTTCACAGAACAAAATACTCAATGACAATTGTAATCTAGTGTTTGATAAACCCAAAGACCCCAGTTTTTGGGATAAAAACTCACTATTTGACAAAAACTGCTGGGATAATTGGAAACTAGTCTAGAAGAAATTAGGCATTGACCCACACCTAACACCATATACCAAGATAAGGTCAAAATGGATTCATGATCTAGGCATAAAGAATTTCAGGATATCTTCAAGAATTTCAAGAATGTCACAATGTTTCTTCATTAAAATCAAATTTCCCTGTAAAAATCAGTATCTTTCTTTTCTTTGTACATAGGAAATGTGTTTTTAATCCTAGCTCTTACACTTTCTGACATTGTGACTTTAGGCAAAGTCAATCCACCTATCTGGGTCATTTTCTTCATCTGTAAAAAGGCTATAGAAGGCTACTTTTAAAAAATCTTTAAGTTTCCTTCCAGCTTAAACATTTCTGAATACTAGGCTTATAATTAGCACCATTCCCAGTTTATCAGTCACTTCAGGTCTTGCTTGTTTGTGAGGTTCATAAATGAAAAGGAAAAGTATGGCAGCAAGAGATGCTGACTTTAAGTTAACTGGGCTTTCTCGGTCTCCCCTCAAATTAAGTCCACTGCTAAGTCTTCTGGGCATACCTTCAGAACATCTATCAAATCTCTTTGTTTCTCCACTTGCATGACTACATCTTAGTTTCCACTTTCATCTCTCCTAGGGGCTAAAGGCTATCTCCTTCATAAACACAGCAATCACAATAATCTTTTTAAAGAGAGAGAGTTTGACTATATTAGTCCCCTACTAACAATCTTCAACAATTCTGTGATTCTGTGTTGTCTCAAGAACAAAATACAAGCTCCTCAATTTGGCACTTGAAATATTAATTCTCTAACTTCAGAACGTCTTCCCAAAATCTTGTAGAAGCTGAAAAGGCCTTCGTGCTATTCTCCAAATTTGGCATTTTGTACCTCTAGGCCTGAAATGCACACCCTTCTCATATAAGAAGCTTTCATTTCCTTTAAGGATCAGTTGGTAGAAAGAAATATCAGGAAGATTCTGATGAATAAATATAATGCAAAAAGATATCAAGAAAGAGGAGAGAATGAGAAAAAGTTATGGAACTGGGCAACTAAAATATCACTTATAACTTTGAAAAGGAATACTGCATTTGAATGATGATGCCAGATTGCAAGGAAATGAAGGATGAAAAGAGTGAGTAGAGAAAGCAGAGGCAAAGTACACATTCTTTCCTAAATTGGGAGAAAAGAGCTAGGACAATAGCTACAGAGAACAGTAGTAGTCTAGTAGAACTTTTTTTTTTTTTTAAACTGAGGCATTTGGGATTAAGTGACTTGCCCAAGGTCACACAGCTAGGGAATGTTAAGTGTCTGAGACCAAATTTGAACTCAGATCCTTCTGACTTCAGGGCTGGTGCTCTATCCACTGCACCACCTAGTGGCCCAAACTTTTTTTTTTTTAAAAGATGATGACTTCAGTATATTTTTATCTTTATGTTTTACCTTCAATATCAATCTGGATCAAAGTACATAGCTAGCTATAAGGAGACCTGAATATGACTTTCTAAAAAAGGAAATCAATTTAAGGTTATTCTTGTAACTTATAAAATTCCTATGTTCTAGAAGTGTCTGTCCTAAAGCAAAATTCTTTTCAAGTTTTAGTCACAAGCACTTTGAGACAAGACAATTCCATATACTATGCAGGCACATGCCCACAAATACTCATGCAACCTACTTACTGTAAAGGAATTTTGAGCACTGTATATCTAGCAAGATAGGCACTCTGAGCAATATAAAAATGAACAACTTACAATTATATACATATATACATATGTATATGTGTGTGTACATATGTGTGTGCTGATAGCAACTAGGTGGAACAGAGGACAGAGCACCAGTCTTGGAATCAGGAAGATTGGTCTTCAAACACTTGCCATCTGTGTGACCCTGGGCAAGTCACTTAACCCTGTTTGCCTCCATTTCTCATCTGTAAATTGAGCTGGAGAAAGAAATGGCATACCACTCCAGTACTTTTACTTTTGTTTGAAGACCCCTAGTGAATAAGAACTTACTCTCATAGTTTTTTAAAATACCATTTCTCACATTAGTCCCTCAAATGGCTCTCCCATAACAATTAGATTGCTGATGGATGTGGTAATTGAGCTGCAACTAACAGCCGCTGGAAAAAAGTTTACTGTGGTGTCATGACTGCGATTATCCAAACTGCCACAGCTCGGGTGATGGCTTGGAGTCCGGGCCACGATTCCACTGGAAGGAGATTTGTCATTTCATAGGTGAGGAATTTTATTCTGAATCATGTCATCAGCAAGAGGCAGTTTGGAGTGCTGACAAACACCAATTACTTTCCACTGTTGAAGTCACAAGTGATAAGTACCCAGAAGGTCAGGGAGTTGGTGAACTATCTCCTCCACAATGACTGGTATCAAGACAAAAGACAACTTTGAAGAAAGTGAACTCTGTAAATTAAGAAGGGGCCTAGAGAGGGATATACATAACAATGAAACTATGAGCTATACCAAAGAGGGTTATCCAAGGTCATAGTGGAGAATTCTAACAAAGGTGATACCCTCGTGAAGGAAATAACAAGCTACTTCAATATCTTTGCCAAGAAAATTCCATGAAAAGTTCTAAAATGATAAAAAGAGATGGCACTGGAAGATGAGTCCCTCAGTTCAAAAGATGTCCAATATATTATTGGGGAAGATTAAACATCTTGGGTGTTTGTGAACTTAAATGAACTTATATGAATCATTACATATAATACTGTGGACAAGAATTCCTTAAAAGAAATGAAGCAGCTATAGTCAATAAAAAGGTGATAAAAAGCAGTACTGTGGTATAATATCAAAAATGACTGAATGATATCTCTCAAAATTAAAAACAAACCATTCAACATCACAGTAATACAAGTCTGTGCTCCAACTATTGATGCCAAAGAGGCTAAAAGTTGATCAATTCTATGAAAACATACATTTTCTAGAAATAACGGAACTGGAAGGCAATATAACAGGAAATCAAAATCTAATTGAAATAACAGACAAGTTCACCCTTGGAGTACAAAATGAGTCAGGGCAAAGATTAATATTGTTTTCTCAAGATAATTCACTGCTCATGAATGTCGGAGGGGATGTGGGAAAACTGGGACACTGATGTACTGTTGATGGAACTGTGAACGGATCCAACCATTCTGGAGAGCAATCTGGAACTATGCTCAAAAATTATCAAACTGTGCATACCCTTTGACCCAGCAGTGTTTCTATTGGGCTTATATCCCAAAGAGATCTTAAAGGAGGGAAAGGGACCCACATGTGCAAAAATGTTTGTGGCAGCCGTTTTTGTAGTGGCTAGAAACTGGAAACTGAAAGGATGCCCATCAATTGGAGAGTGGCTGAATAAATTATAGTATATTAATGTCATGGAATATTATTGTTCTGTAAGAAACGACCAGTAGAATGATTTCAGAGAAGCCTGGAGAGACCTACATGAATTGATGCTGACTGAAATGAGCAGAAGCAGGTGATCATTATACACAGCAACAAGACTATATGATGATCAATCCTGATGAACATGGTTCTCTTCAACAATGAGGTGATTCAGACCCAATTGTTCATTGATGAAGAGAGCTATCTACACCCAGAGAGAGAACTGTGGGAACTGAGTTTGGCTCACAAATAGCATTTTCACTCTTTTTGTTCTTGTTTGCTTGCATTTTATTTTGCCTCTCATCTTTTTTTTCTGGTTTGATTTGATTTTTCTTGTGTGGCAAGATAATTGTAGAAATATATATGTATAAACTGGATTTAATATATATTTCTACCATGTTTAACATATATTAGGACTACTTGCCATCTAGGCGGGTGGGAGTGGAGGAATTGGAACACAAAGTTTTGCAAGGGCTAGTGTTGAATATTTGTCCACTCATATGTTTTGAAAAACAAAAAATTTGAATAAAAAAAGAAAAAAAAATCAATGTAAATACGCTTATTTCATTTTTAAAAATAAAAAAGATAATTCACTGGTCATAATAAACATTTTTTCTACAATCCAAAAAGTAGATATCATCAGGTAGTCAATTAAGAAATTGGATTGATTATATATTTCATAGTCAAAAGTGGAGAAACTCTATACAGTCAAAAAAAAAAAAAAAAAGACCTGGACTTAATTGTCAATCAGATCATGAGTTTCCGGTTACAAAATTCAGACTTAAATTTTAGAAAGTAGGGAAAACCATCAGACCACATAGGTATAATCTAAATAATACCCCTTAAGAAATGGAGGTGATAAATAGATTTAAGGTATTGATTTAGTAGAATACCTGGAGAACTATGGACAGAGATTAGCAACTTTGTACAATAAATACCAACAAAAGACATCCCATGGAAAAAGTGCAAAAAAAGCAAAGTGGCTGACTGATGAGGCTTTATAGTGAAGACAGAAAGCAAATAGGAAACGAGAAAGAGAAAAATTTATTTAACTGAATGCAAAATTATAGAGAATATAAAGAGAAATAAGGTTTTCTTAAATGACTAATGCCAAGAAATACAAGAAAACAATACAAGAAAGACGAGATCTCTTCAAGAAAACTAAAGATGGAAAATTTCATGCAAAAATGGACATGACAAAAGACAAAAATGATGGTGATTTTTAAAAAAAGAGAATGAGAAAATGTAATAAGAATAAACAAAAGAACTAAACAAGAAACATCTTAACATTACCTATTAACCACAATGATGTGATTACTGATCTAAAGCCAGACATCCTTGAGAATGAAGTCAAGTAAAACTTACTAAGACTGGTTAACAATGAGGCTAGTGGAGATGATGGAATTCCATTGAAACTATTTAAAATCCTAAAAGATAATGCTGTTAAAGTATCACACACAGCATGCCAGCAAATTTGAAAAATACACCAGTGGCCACTAGCTTGGAAAAGAAGACCAGTTTATGTCTGAATATAAGGAAGGGCAATGCCAAAGAATGTTCAAATTACCAAATAACTATGCTCATTTCACATGCTAGCAAGGTTATGTTTAAGATTCTGCAAGCTAGATTTCAGCAATATGTGCACAGAGAATTAAGAGAAAAACAAGTTTTCAAAGAGGCAGAGGAACAAAAGACCAAATTGCCAACTTTTGCTAGATTCCAAAGAAAGCAAAGGAGTTCAAACATCTACTTCTGCTTCACTGATTACACTAAAGCCTTTGAGTGTGTGGATAGCAAAAAAAAGAAAAAAAAATGTGGCAAGTCCTCAAAGAAATGAGAATAACAGATCACCTTACTCATCTCCTAAGGAACCTGTATGCAAGCCAAGAAACAAGTTAGAACCAAGCAATGGAACAATTGATTTGAAAAGAAGTTCAACATAATTGGATATTCATCTTATTTATTTAATTAATGCAGAGCACATTATGTGAAATGCGAGACTGGATGAATCAAAAGCTGGAATTAAGGTTGCCAAAAAATATATCAACAATTTCAGACACACAGACAGTGCTACTCTGAGAACAGAAAGTGAAGAGGAATTAAGAAATGTCTTCAAGAAGGTGAAAGAGAAGAGCATAATAACTGCTTGAAGCTTAACATAAAAAAAATTAAAATCCTGGCAAATGCTCCCATCAATTCCTAGCAAATAGAGGAAAAAGAAATGAAAGCAGTGTAAGATTTTATATTCCTGTACTTAGAGAACCTTAGAGACTCAATTAAAAACCAACTAGAAACAATTCACAACTTCGGAAATTTGCAGTATACAAAATGAATCCACATAAATCATCAGCATTTTTATTTATTACCAACAAAGTTCAGCAGCAAGAGATATAAAAAAAAATTCCATTCAAAATAACTGTTGATAGTATAAAATATTTGGGAATCTATCTGCCAAGGAAAAGTCAGGAACTATACGAACTAAACTACAAAACACTTTCCACACAAATAAAGTCAGACCTAGTCAATTGGAAAAACATCAAGTGCCCATTGGTAGGCCGAGCGAATGCAATACTACCCAAACTAATTTACTTATTTAGTGCCATACCAATCAAACTCCCAAGATATTATTTTACAGATCTAGAAAAAAATAGTAGCAAAGTTCATTTGGAAGAACAAAAGGTCAAAAATTTCAAGGGAATTAATGGGAAAAAAAAAAAAAAGGCCAATGAAGGCGGCCTTGGTGTACCAGATCTAAAACTATACTATAAAGCTGCAGTCATCAAAACCATTTGGTACTGGCTGAGAAATAGAGTAGTCAATCAATGGCATAGGATAGGATCACAGGACAAACTAGGCAATAACTATAGCAATTTAGTGTTTGATAAACCTAAAGACCTCAGCTTTGGGGATAAGTGCTCACTATTCTACAAAAACTGCTGGGAAAATTGGAAACTAGTGTGGAAGAAATTAGGGCTTGACCCACACCTAACACTACATGCAATTTTGCAATTTTGCAAGATAAGATCTAAATGGGTTCATGATTTAGATATAAAGAGTGATATTATAAGCAAACTAGAGGAATATAGGATAGTTTACCTCTCAGACCTGTGGAGATGGAATAAATTTATGTCCAAAGAAGAACTGGAACTCTTAATTGAACACCAGATAGATAATTTTGACTCCATTAAGTTAAAAAGTTTTTGTACAAACAAAACCAATGCAGTCAAGATTAGGAGGGAAGCAATAAATTGGGAAATCAGCTTTACATTTAAGGGCTCTAATTTGGAACTATGCTCAAAAAAGTTATCAAATTTTGCATACCTTTTGACCCATCAGTGTTTCTACTGGGCCTATATCCCAAAGAGATTTTAAAGGAGGGAAAGGGACCCACATGTGCAAAAATGTTTGTGGCAGCCCTTTTTGTAGTGGCAAGAAACTGGAAATTGAAAGGATGCCCATCAATTGGAGAATAGATGAATAAATTATGGTATATGAATGTTATGGAATATTATTGTTCTGTAAGAAACAACCAGCAGGACGCTTTTAGAGAGGCCTGGAGAGACCTGCATGAACTGATGCTGAGTGAAATCAGCAGAACCAGGAGAACATTATACACAGCAACAAGACTATACGATGATCAATTCTGATGGACATGGTTCTCTTCAACAATGATGTGATTCAAACCAGTTCCTATTGTTCAGCAATAAAGATAGTCATATACATCCAGAGAGAGGCCTGAGGGAACTGAGTACGGACCACAACACAGCATTTTAACGCTTTCTGTGAATATTTCCATGCATTTTGTTTTCCTTCTTAGGTTGTTTTTTTCTTCTTCTCTTTCTAGATCTGATGTTTCTTGTGCAGTAAGATAACTGTATAGATATGTATACATGTATTGGATTTGTCATATAATTTATCATATTTAGCATGTATTAGATTACCTGTCATCTAGGGGTGGGGAGTGGGGGGAAGGAGGGGAAAAGCTTGGGAAAAGAAAAGTTTTTGCAAAGGTCAATGTAGAAAAATCACTCATATGTTTTGTAAATAAAAAGCTTTTAATAAAAAAAATAAAAAAAACATTTAAGGGCTCTGATAAAGGTCTCATCTCTAAAATATATAGAGAATTGTCTCATATTTATAAGAATTCAAGCCATTCTCCAACTGATAAATGGTCAAAAGATATGAACAGACAATTTTCAGAGGATGAAATTAAAACCATTTCTAGTCATATGAAAAGGTGCTCCAAATCACTATTGATCAGAGGAAATGCAAATTAAGACAAGTCTGAGGTACCATTACACACCTGTCAGAGTGGCTAAAATGACAGGAAAAGGTAATGACGAATGTTGGAGGGGATGTGGGAAAACTGGAACACTGATACATTGTTGGTGGAACTGTGAACGGATCCAACCATTCTGGAGAACAATTTGGAACTATGTTCAAAAAGCTATCAAACTGTGCATACCCTTTCATGCAGCAGTGTTTCTATTGGACTTATATCCCAAAGAGATCTTAAAGGAAGGAAAGGGCCCCATATGTGCAACAATGTTTGTGGCAGCCCTTTTTGTAGTGGCTAGAAACTGGAAGCTGAATAGATGCCCATCAGTTGAAGAATGGCTGAATAAATTATGGTATATGAATGTTATGGAATACTATTGTTCTGTAAGAAATGACCAGCAGGATTATTTCAGAGAGACTTGCATGAACTGATACTGAGCGAAATGAGCAGAGAACCAGGAGATCATTATACACGGCCACAACAAGACTATATGATGATAAATTCTGATGGGCATGGCTCTCTTTAACAGTGAAATGTTTCAAACCAGTTCCAACTGGTCAGTGAAGAAGGCCATACACACCCAGAGAGAGGGATATGAAATGTGGACCACAACATAACATTTTCATACTCTCTATTGATGTTTGCTTGCATTGTGTTTCCTTCCTCAGATTTTTTTTTTCTTGTAGACACGATTTTTCTTGCACAGCAAGATGTGTGGAAATATGCATACATATATTCGATTTGTCAAGTATTTTAACATAATTAACATGTAGTGGACTTCCTGCCATCTAGGGGTGGGGACTAGGGGGGGATATTTATAAAGGAAAGCTTTGTAAGGGTCAATGTTGAAGAATTACCCATACATATGTTTTGCAAATAAAAAGCTTTAATTAAAAAAAAAAAAGATTTTATATTCCTGGGCTCAAACATCACTGCATTCAGCGACTACAATGATGAAATTAAGTTGCTCCTTGGAAGGAAAGGTATGACAAATCTGGATAGCATATTAAAAACCAGAGATAAAAATTCATATAATCAAAGGTGTGATTTTTTCCATTAACAATATATGGGTGTGAGAACTGTAATAAAAAAAAAAAAGAAAAAAGTCAATTGACACAGAAATTGATACTTTCAAACTGTGCTGCTGAAGAAGACTTCTGACTTCAGCATAGAGGTCAAATCAGTCAAAATTTAAAGAAATCTATTTAGGGTATTTATTGGAAAGTCAAATACTGAAGGTGAAACTTAAATATTTTGACCACATAATGAGAAGATAAGACTCATTAAAAAAGACACTGATGTTGAGAAAGATTGAGGAAAGGGGGATGGCAGAGGATTTGATGGATAGAAAGTTATCACAAAAACAATAAATATACACTTAGACTTCAAGACATAAAGAAGAATAGAAGGATTTAGTTTACTATGATCCAAAAGAATTACAAGGATTTAGACATTTCTGAACAACAAATATATCATTTAATCATCTCAAAACCCTGTGAAATAGGAAGTTCACATTTTTATTTCATTTACAGAGGAGTAAATTAGGACATGGAGATGTTAAATAAATTGTCTATGGAAAAAAGAATAATCAAAAAGGACTATTGCGGGTGGCAGCTAGGTGGCACAGTGGTTAGAGCACCAGCCCTTTAGTCAGGAGGACCTGAGTTCAAATCTGGTCTCAGACACTTCCTAGCTGTGTGACCCTGGGCAAGTCACTTAACCCCAATTGCCTCAGCCAAAAAGCAAAAAAAAAAAAAAAAAAAAGACTATTGCATATATTATCTCATTTGAAGTTCACAAAATCCAATGAAATAGGTATCATTTAGGCCCTATTACTCCAAGTAGGTCTGATTCCAAGTCTGAGGCTCTTTTCCTCAATTTATCATGGCCCTTTTCATTGAAGCCAGTTATAAAAACTTGTAAGCAATACAGTCTTCCAGTCAGACTCAGTCATTCATTAACAGGGTTTCACCACTTATGTTCTTCCTTTGGTAGATTCTGTATATGTTAAGTAATTAAATCTGACTTCAGAAATGCCTGAGTAAATTATGGAAAAACCTCACGGTTTTATGCAGCTTTTCAAACTGTCAAAATTGATCAAACATAGCTCCAAACCAAGTACTGTTAAACTCTTGGCACTTAATAATCAGAAGTCTAGAGATTACATCAATTACAGAAATGCATTGTGGGAAAAAGTGAATATTTAAAAAGAAGCTGTGCTCTTCACTAAAAAAATTAGTAATTATTTTTAAATTATGTTTTCTTATACCCTGAATTTTAATTTGTTTTAAAAAGTGATAAATCAAAGTAGTTGGTTAATAAATTCCACAATAAATTCCTTATAAAGCAGAACCCATGAAAACTGTTTATTATCGCTAGCATTTACATAACATTTAAAAGTTTGCAAAGCATTTTACATAAATTATCTCATCTGAGAAAAAGTGCACTTATATCACCCAATAAGTATATAATAATTTCCTAATAAATAACTTTAGAGGTAGTAATAATAAGCACTTATATAGAACTTTAAGTTTTGCAAAGCATTTTACACATCTTATCTCATTTGATCTTTACAACCATCCTATAAAGCAGGTGCCAGAAAAATTCCCATTTTTACAGATAAGAAAATTGAGACAGAGAGGGTAAGAGATCTGCGCCAAGTCACACAGCTAAAAAGCTTCTAAACTTGAGTCACTCCAAGTCAAAGACTGCTTCCCAAAGTTTGTTCTTTTAAGGAGAGAACATTGGGAATTTATTATTCCATATTTTAAAATCCTTTCCCTACCCAGAGTGCTGATACATCAATTAAAACAATTTTTTTCCTTTTTACTCCATACATACCTTCAATTGCCAAAAGAAAAAAGGCCAAGGGAAGAAGTGAGATTTCTTCCATCTCAAGATATTTATATAGCAAACAGTAACAATCTGCACACTACTTTAACATACCAAAACATGTTCAAGGTCAGATCAAGTAAATACTTTTCTTTTAAATATGATCACAAGTACATACACTCATGGACCCTCTTCTTCCTCCACCGCCACTGCTATTGCTGTCTCTGTGTCTCTCTCCCTCCATTCTTCCCTCCTTATTTAACCTCCCTTTCTCTGCTTCCCGACTGGTCTCTCTTAAAAGACACAAAGACAGACAAGACAGAAAGACAGACAGACACACACACACACACACACACACACACACACACACACACGCGTGCGCTTTCTCAAGGCCTAGGAATCAAAGACTCATAATACTGAATCATATAATCATGTCTGGCACTGAAACAACAGGATTACAATACAATACCAATTTATCTTACCAAGTCACTGCATTTTTCCTCTTACTTAGCTGGGAAAAAATCAGTGTGATTTGCATATGAATGTAATGAGTGACAGCTGCAATAATTTGGGGGGAGAGCACTAACATTAAACAGGAAAACAAAAAATAAAGACAGGTAAATATTCAATCCTCCATTAATACATTGCTTATATATATAAATAGAGGTGATGAGAAGGTCCTCTAACTCACTACTGATCAGAGAAATGCAAATTAAGACAACTCTGATACACACCTGTCAGAATGGCTAAGATGACAGGAAAAGATAATGATGAATGTGGGAAAACTGGGACACTGATACATTGTTGGTGGAGCTGTGAACGGATCCAACCATTCTGGAGAGCAATTTGGAACTATGCTCAAAAAGCTATCAAACTGTGCATACCCTCTGACCCAGCAGTGTTTCTATTGGGCCTATATCCCAAAAAGATGTTAAAGGAGGGAAAGGGACCCACATGTGCAAGAATGTTTGTGTCCACCCTTTTTGTAGTGGCTAGAAACTGGAAACTGAATGGATGCCCATCAATTGGAGAATGGCTGAATAAATTATGGTATATGAATGTTAAGGAATATTATTGTTCTGTGAGAAACGACCAGCAGGACGATTTCAGAGAGGCCTGGAGAGACTTGCATGAGCTGATGCTGAGTGAAATGAGCAGAACCAGGAGATCATTATACATGGCAACAACAATACTATATGATGATCAATTCTGATGGACATGGGTCTCTTCAACAATGAGATGACTGATGCCAGTGCTAATGATCTTGTGACGAAGAGAGACATCTAAACCCAGAGAGAGGACTGTGGGAACTGAATGTGGATCACAACAGAACATTCTCACTCTTTTTGTTGTTGTTCACTTGCATTTTGTTTTTTTATTCATTTCCTTTCTTTTTTTGATCTGATTTTTCTTGTGCAGCAAGAGAATTGTATAAATATGTTTATAAAATAAAGGTAGCTATATATACATATACACACATGAATTTTAATAGATTAATCATCAAAACAAAACAAATGTTTTTCAGTGACAACTTTGGCAAGCTGATTTTTCTGTCAAGAAACAGCTATCTCTTTAACTTTTTTTGGGGGGGTGGGGGGTTGAGAAATGGAGAGAGGAAGCTATTTTAAAATTTCTGTCGTTACTTCCCACTCTTAGTGCCAACACTGGAAAATGAAACAGAAAATATCAAGAGATAGTTTATAGCAATACTATGTAGCAATACTACAGGTATTATATAGGTAGGTAATGGAGTATCATGATAAATTTCCATTGAAATTAAATTGTTTCTATTGTTAATCTTTGAGGATTTGGATTATACTTCAATTTACATGAAAGTAAGGCAGTAAACAAAATTTGATATATGAAGCTCATTAAAATTTTATACTTGGACTTCTGTGTTAATGATAGGCAAAACACAATGGGGGAAAATAATTTAAAGCTCACAAACATATGCTGAGCATGTGTGTACATGCAAAGCTTTCAAAAGTTACTTTAAAATGTGAAAATGAGAAAAGCTCCTGCTATCCTTGATAAATGTCAGCTGTCATATAACCAAATCCAATAAACCCTGTTTTTCACAATGCACAGACCCAGAAAATGGCAATTTTAAATCTACCAGCTGCATGAAATGTATTATACATAACAATTCCTATTCAAGGTCAGAAGTTTAGAGGTTTTCAAATATTAACTTTCTAAATGATGTCAGAAACAATGTTAAATATTACACATGTTCAAAAACATATTCCATTATTAAAGCACTCCCTAGACAAAAACAGAAAAGGGTAAAAAGTAAAATAAAATAAAAAGAGGCCATTCACCTCCATACATGGCAAAGGGCCTATGTATCTACCCTCTTCTAACTATAGTCATTTGGTTTGTTATTATTGCAGTTGTTTTATTACTTTTACTTGGAGGAGTCTAAATATACTACTCGATCATGCCTATCACATTTGTCTCCCCTTTTTCCCTTTCAAAATTAATTTTTAAAAAACCCATTTCCTCCTTCTAAAAACTATGGGTAAATAATTATTCAGGTTTTATTTCTGCCAACTGATTCACATCCAATAGGATCTTAAATTTTGTGGTCACTAAGTCCAATATCCCCACCACCAATGAAAATGAAAGCCTACAAAGACTTGACTTGTCCAAGATCAGAGAGGCAAACACATAGGGATAGCCAGAATTTGAGTCTATGTCTTTGTTTCTAAAAAAAATCAATGCTATTTCCATAATACTTTTACTTGATACTATGATGAAATACTTCTTGCAAAAATACCTACCTTCCTATTTCAAAGTTTTCTTTCTGAACTGGCTGAAAGTTTCTGTAGTTCATTAGTAAGTGGAATAGTTTAAAACTCTTAGAGAACAGAATGTGTATAATTAAAACATAATTCTCAATAAACATTAAAACATTTTGCCCAGTAAGTAACAAAAGGCAAACATATCTCCCTCTTGAATTGTTTATAATAAATGACCTGTTAAATCTGAACAACTCCAATCTAAAAAAAGACTCTAAATGCAAAATCATTATACTTCTCTAGTATAAATGCAAGAGTTAAAAGAGTTGAGAAAAATTAGGAGCCAAGAATTAAATTTGCCGCATAAAGAAGTGGAGTAATCTGGCAGTCTATAGCTAACAGTTACAAGGATTTTGATCTGGTGGTAAATATGAATAGCATGAACCTCAAAGGAGAGGTTACTGTGTGAAGGTGGTATGGAGGGAATGTGGAAGTGGCAGTGAGGAGTAAGGAGTAACCCAATTCTCCCACATTGGCCAGTAAATTGAAGGTAACGAATGAAGCTGCAGTTAATAATGGAAAAGGTGGCCAATAAGGTTGTCATCAGTGGGGAGCCAGGTTTTAGTAGTAGTTTGTAGATGGAAGCTGTGGGAGAAAAAAAGATTTAGGATCAAGGAAAGTTTGTTTCCTGTGGAACAGGCATTCCAGAGGGCACTGTGAAAAAGACTGTAGTGTTTGGTTGGAACTTTGGAAACCATGCTTAAGTATTCATCTTTCCATTCAAGGCTGAAGATTAGGCTGGAAAGGGCACAGCAAAAGATGGAAATGGAACATAAACAGCAGGAAAAAGTCCTGTTTTTCACCAGATATTAAGAATCAAGCTCAGCAAGAGATGAAAGGGTTATGGTATGAAGGAAGGTAGCTCTTTTTCACTGGGAATTTACTCTATCTTAGTTGGGAGATGGGGTTGGCAATAGAAGATGGAATTTGTGCTGGCATAGATGGAATTCACTGCTTCTAAGCAGATGGGATTTGCCCAGCCAGACGCCTTGCCACCTTCCCTAAGAGAACAAACTTAGTATGGATCAAACAAAAGTCTGATTCTTCAAAATACATTTCCCATGAGCCTCAGTTACATGAAAAGATTATACTTTTAATCTTCCTACAGCTCATAAATGATCTCCACAATTAAGAATAACAAAATTTCCTTATCTGACTATATTAGTTTTTCACCTGTCCATCTAACTTCCCTCAACAAATCTTAATCTCTATCAATACCATCACCTCCAAACCCTTGATCCCTCAATTGTCTCTCACGCAGCTCCCCTGCATTAGCCATTCTCTCCTCTTTTCCCATCAACTCTACACTGTTCACCTCTCTTAAATCCTTAGCCCCCCTTATCATTTTACCATCTGTTATTCAGTCACATCTTCAGTCATATCTGACTTTTCATGTCCCCTTTGGGGCTGTCTTGGCAAGGATACTGGAGAGTTTGCCACTTCCTTCTCCTGTTTCTTTTACAGATGAGGAAACTGTGACAGACAAGGTTAAGTGACTTGCCCAGGGTGACACAGCTAGGAAGTGTCTGTGGCCAGATTTGAACTCAGAAAAATGAGTCCTTCTGACTCCAACCAGACTACTCTTATCCACTGTACAACCCAGCTGTCCGTATCATAAATTATTCCCTGCCAAGTTTCAGCCTTGCATTACTCCCAACATTCATCATCATCACAGCTACACATGTTCTGTTGAATGAAAGTGAAGAAAATCATGCAATCATTCTAACTAAATCCACCACAGTTATAACTGGCCCTCTCTGGGACTAAACAATTCTACTATTCTGACCTATCAACTCTATCCCACTCTCCACGGCAGCACTTTGAAAGCTTTCTATCCCTCCTCAAACCTCCCTATGCCTCCATCATTTCCACCCTATCACTTTTTATTAATCTCTCCATGTCTACTGGCTCATTCTCTACTGCCTACAAACACCCATGTCTTCTCTCCAACCCTGAAAAACCCTCATTTGAGCTTTCCATCCACACTATCATCTTCTATTCATTCTGCCCTCCTCCTTTCACTCTTTTCTTAACCCTTTACAATTCATCCTGACTATCATTCCATTGAAACTGCTCTCTCTAAAGTTACTAATGACCTCTTAGTCACTGAATCGAACAGCTTTTCTGAATCCTCATTCTCCTTAACACTTTTTTTTTTCAGATTTTCAGAGTACCACTCTCCTGATTTTCGTCCTACTTCTCTGACAAGTCTTCAGTCACCTTTGCTAGATCTTCATCCTGGATTGTGCCTTCTAAATACAGATGCCCTACAAGGTTCTGTCCTGGGCCTTATTTACTTCTCCCTCTACCTACTCTTATGGATCGAATTTCCATCTCTCTCTAGTCTACCATCCCACTCCAACTTCTCTTCTGTCTTCCAACCTCCCATCTCCAGCTGCCTTTCAGACATCTCAAACATGATACCAAGTAGGCATCTACAACTTCACATGTCCAAAACAACTCATTACCTCTCCTAAATTCTGCCCCTCCTACTTCCCTATTACAGTAAAGGCCAACACCATCCTCCCAATCCCTCAAGCACGCAATGTACGTGATATCTTTAACTCCTATGTCTCACCCTATCATAGCCAAAATATTACCAAGGTCTGTCAATTTCATCTTTGCAACATCTCTCTTATATACCTCCTTCTCTGCTCTAACATTAACCACCACTCTGGTCCAGGCCCTCATCACTTCATCCCTGGACTATTACAAATAGGCTGATGGTGGGTCTGAATGCCTTGAGCCTCTCCCCAAACTCCATCAAGCCATCAAAATGATTTTAATAAATAGAAAATCCAATCATGTCAGTCATTCCATTCCAATAAACTCTAATGGCTCCTTCTACCCTTCAGAATCAATACAAAATTTTGTTTAGTATTCAAAAGTCCCTCAAAACTTAGTTTTCTCATATATTTCTAATCTCCTTACACCATACCCCCAATATATACTCTTTGATCCAGTGACACTGACCTCTTAGCTATTCCATGAATAAGATACAGAATTTCTTCAGTTTCCAGTATTTTCTCTGTCTCCCATGCCTTTTATGTTCTCCCTTCTCATCTCTGCCTATTGGCTACCTTGGCTAAATTTAAATTCCAACTAAAACTTTTACAGGAAGCCTTTCCCAACCTTTCTTAATTCTGGTGTCTTCCCTATATTAATTAATCTGTATATCTTATTTCCATATATCTGCTTAGTTAACTCCCCATTAGACTTTGAGCTCTGTAGGATCAGGGACTATTTTTTAACTCCTTATGTATTCCTAGAACTTTGTGCATATTTAGCACATAGAAGGTACTTAATAATTGTTCACTAATCAACTGATACCATCTTTCACAGCTATAGCCAGGCAATGAATTCTTAACCAAATATGAGATAAAAGAACTAGAAAAAAAAGATTTTGATTACATAAAAATGAAAAGCTTTTAATAAAAACTATTAATTTAGGATAAAATGGTAAACAATCATTGGTGAGGCAAAGCAGGGGATCTTTCCATATTTCTCAAAAGTTTATGATGCCAGAGATGCTCAAGATTTAGGCCCAAGAGAATAACTCCAAGACATGTATATGCAAAGTTTCCAAATAATAATTTTTTTAAAAATTGACGCAGACATATAGGCTTGTCTTTTACAAGATTAATCAAATTTCAAAAAGAATCAGTGCAAGAAAGTTAAAAAAAAAAAGATTATAGATGCAATGAGAGAACAAGACGAAAGAAGTGGAAAAGAAATGACTTATGGAGAAAAAGTTTGGGGAAAGAATTAAGAGCTTTTTGTGCTGACAAAGATTTTGAAACTGATGGAATGCCCATCAATTGGGGAATGGCTGAACAAGTTGTAGTGTGTGAATGTAATGATATAATGAAATACTATTGAGCTATAAGAAATGATAATCAGGATTATTTCAGAAAAATTAGGAAAGATTTCTATTAACTAATGCAAAGTGAAATGAGCAGACTCATGGAGAATATTGTACACAATAACAGCAACATTCTATGATAATCAACTTTGAGTGACTTTGCTCTTCTCAGCAATACAACAACAATTTAAGACAATTCTAAAGGACTCAAGATAGGAAATGTTATCGCTATCAGGAGGAAGAAATTATGAAGTCTGAATGCAGATCAAAGCATACTATTTTCATTTTCTTTATTTTTTCCAGGGATTTTTCCTTTTGATCTGTTTCTTCTTTCACAACTTGACTAATATGAAAATATGTTTTACATGACTGCACAAAAGTAACCTATATCAAATTGCTTACCATGTTAGAGAATAGAGAAAAATTTAGAATTCAACATTTTTTTTAAAAAACTGAATGCTGAGGGCAGCTAGTTGGTGTAGTGGATAGAGAACCAGCCCTTAAGTCAGAAAGACGTGAGTTCAAATCTGACCTCAGACACTTAACAATTCCTGGCTGTGTGATCCTGGGCAAGTCACTTAATCCCAATTGCCTCAGCAAAAAGCAAAAAACAACAACAACAAAACAAAACAAAACAAAAAAAAAAAACACTGAATGCTAGGGACAGCTGGTGTTGGTGTAATGGATAGAGAACCAGCCCTGAAGTCAGGAGGACCCAAATTCAAATCTGGCCTCAGACACTTAACACTTCCTGGCTGTGTGACCTTGGGCAAGTCACTTAACCCCAATTGCCTCAGCAAAAACAAAACAAAACAAAACAAAAAAACCTGAATGCTAAAAATTGCTTTTATGTGTAATTGGGAAAAATATTTTAAATAAAAGAAAAAATAATAACTTTTAAAATAAAAATGAAATGTTTCAAAATTATAAAATCCAAAGATCAAAGGATATGAGAGGACACTTACCTGCATTTCTCTGCAGAGGTATAGAGGTCTACCAATATAAAACTTTGTATGTAACATCAGGGTTTGTTTGGGGTTTTGTTTACCATGTTTGCTGGTTTTGCTATTTTACTCTTCTTTTTTAAAGAAATTTTCATTATGAGGGGAAAGGAGAAGGAAGATGAGGAACAGGACTGAAGGAGAGGAAGAAAATGTAAAAACAAGACATCAATAAAATTCATTTAAAAAAAAAAAAAAGAATTAAAAGCAATAGAAAACTTTGCCAAAAAACTCCTGAAAATTAGAAATGAGCAAACAGGAACTAAAGATTCCATTAGAATCTTAAAGGGGGAGGAGGAAACTAGAAAAAAAAATAGAATACATAATAAAAAAATCAAGCCATAGAGAATAAAGGTAAAAGAGAAATAATGTAAAAATTACTTGACTACTTGAAAGTCATGACTTAAAAAGGCATCTGGGGCAGCTAGGTAACACAGTGGATAGTATACCGGGTACCAGCCTTAGAGTCAAGAGGAACTAAATTCAAATCCCACCAATGCTTACTAGCTGTGTGAGCCTGGGCAAGTTACTTAATGTGGAATGACCCTTCTTCCCCACCCTCATCGCTTAAAAAAAAAAAAAAAAAACTTATTACAGATATTACAGAAGAGGGTATGTGAATGGAAGAATTCAAATATTAAATGGAAAGTGATAACAAAGTAGATTAGAAAGCAGAATCCAATAATAAGCTATTTACAAGAAACACATTGGACACAATCACATAGGAACTTAAGAAAGACCTATAATGCTTCAATATGACTTCCCATCCTCCCCCCAAAAAAACAGCAGTAGCAATGCTACTTTAGACAAAGCAAGAGCAAAAGTAAACTTAATTTTAAAAAAATAAACATGGCAACTATGTTTGCTGATAAGTGCCATAAATAATGAATTTCAAAACTTGATGACATATATGCATTGAATGGTAAAGCATCTAAATATGTAAAAATAAGTTACAGATTTGAAAATGAATAGTGTTCAACTTTTAACGTAATCCTTTCAGAGCTAGACAAATACAATCAAAAAATAAACAAGAAAAAAATTAAGAACCTAAAGGAACTCTAGAAATATAGACAATAATAAAACTCTGGCAAGTAATTGATGGGAACAGAAAAGAGTATATATATTTCATAACTGTGCAAGGAAAAAAAACTGACTATATTAAAGCATTAAAAACCTTTCAAACAAATGCAGAAATACAGTAACATGAAAAGTGCCTTCTACTGACCATAATGCCAAAATTAATCAAGGTCCAATGAAGAAAGAACTAAATATTAAAGTCTAAATAACAATCAAAAAAATAATTGATAAAAATTATTTTAAATCATTTATCATAGAAGTTACACAATTTCATTAAAGATAATGACAATAAAAGATAACATGCAAAAATTTGGAAATGCTACAAAATAAATCCTTATAGGAAAATTTATTACTCTATAAACACTTTCTCATCAATAAAAGTGAGAAAGAAAAGATTAAATAATTGGGAATGAACAACAAAAACAAAAACAAAAAAACCCTAGAAAGCCAACAAATTGTAAATTCTCAATTAAACACTCAATTAAAAACTTTTATTTAAAAAAAACTAGGACCTGTTTGTTTTTTTATTCTACAAGTGAAGACATAAAGGATATCATCGAGAACTATTTTGTTCAATAGTAATGAAACTTATGAATTTTACAAAAACATAAGAGAACTTGGTCAGCAGAATAAATAACCCAATCAAAAGAGAAACTGAAAAATCCCATATGTGAATTTTCAGAGAAAAAAAAAAGGACTAGATAAATTTACCAGTAAATCCTTTATAACTCTCAAATGAAAAATAAAACTAAAGCCCAATATCCCTAAAAAACAATGTTTTTTAAAAATAATAAAATGTTAGCAAAGAGGCTACAGCAATAACACAAAGATTATATACCAAGACCCCGTCAATTTATACAAGAAAGCAAAGTAATTGACCATCTTAATAACAAAAATTGTATTAATGCATGAAAAAAAAGATACTGACAAAATACAATAGTAACCTATTTAAAAAATTGAAAATATTAATATGTGGACTTGCCCTTAATGTGGTAAATATGATAACTAAAATCAAAAGCCAAATGCAGTGGAGACAGAATTCTTTCCAATAAAAGCCAAGGTAGAACAAGACTATAGTGCTAAAAATACTAGGTATAGGAGTAATAGAAGAAAAGAAATTGAAAAGAAAATATGCACAAAGAAGCATCAATAACATGTATTTCTCATGTATTTAAAGAAACCTAGAGTCAATGAAAATCAAGCAAAACAATAGTTTAATCAAAATTTTTTTTAATAAAGCTTTTTATTTGCAAAACATATGAGTGACCTTTCAACATTGACCTTTGCAAAAAAAACTTTTTTTCCCAAGCTTTTCCTTTCCCTCCCCCTACCCCCCACCCCTAGATGACAGGTAATCTAATACATGCTAGATAGGATAAGTTATATGATAAATACAATACATGTATACATATCTATAGTTATCTTACTGCACAAGAAACATCAGATCTAGAAATAGAAGAAGAAAAAAAAACAACCTAAGAAGGAAAACAGAATGCATGGAAATATCCACAGAAAGCGTTAAAATGCTGTGTTGTGGTTCACTCTCAGTTCCCACAGGCCTCTCTCTGGATGTATATGACTATCTTCATCGCAGCACAACTGGTTTGAATCACATCATTGTTGAAGAGAACCATGTCCATCAAAATTGATCATCGTATAGTCTTGTTGCTGTGTATAATGTTCTCCTGGTTCTGCTGATTTCACTCAGCATCAGTTCATGCAAGTCTCTCCAATCCTCTCTGAAATCCTCCTGTTGGTCATTTCTTACAGAACAATAATATTCCATAACATTCATATACCATAATTTATTCAGCCATTCTCCAATTGATGGGCATCTTTTCAATTTCCAGTTTCTTGCCACTACAAAAAGGGCTGCCACAAACATTTTTGCACATGTGGGTCCCTTTCCCTCCTTTAAAATCTCTTTGGGATATAGGCCCAGTAGAAACACTGCTGGGTCAAAGGGTATGCACTGTTTGATAACTCTTTGAGCATAGCTCCAAATTGCTCTCCAGAATGGTTGGATCCGTTCACAGTTCCACCAACAATGTATCAGTGTCCCAGTTTTCCCACATCCCCTCCAACAGTTATCATTATCATTTCCTGTCATTTTCGCCAATCTGACAGGTGTGTAGTGGTATCTCAGAGTTGTCTTAATTTGCATTTCTCTGATCAATAGTGACTTGGAGCACCTTTTCATGTGACCGGAAATAGTTTCAATTTCTTCGTCTGAAAATTGTCTGTTCATATCTTTTGACCATTTGTCAATTGGAGAATGGCTTGAATTCTTATATATTTGAGTCAATTCTCTATATATTTTAGAAATGAGGCCTTTATCAGAACCTTTGGATGTAAAAATATTTTCCCAGTTTACTGCTACCCTTCTAATCTTGTCTGCATTCATTTTGTTTGTACAAAAACTTTTCAACTTGATATAGTCAAACTTATCTATTTTGTGATTAATGATGACCTCTAGTTCTTCTTTGGTCACAAATTCCTTCCCCCTCCACAGGTCTGAGAGGTAAACCATCCTACATTGTTCTAATTTGTTTATAATATCATTCTTTATGCCTAGATCATGAATCCATTTTGACCTTATCTTGGTATATGGTGTTAGGTGTGGGTCAATGCCTAATTTCTTCCAGACTAGTTTCCAATTATCCCAGCAGTTTTTGTCAAATAGTGAGTTTTTATCCCAAAAACTGGGGTCTTTGGGTTTATCAAATACTAGATTACAATTGTCATTCAGTATTTTGTTCTGTGAACCTAACCTATTCCACTGATCCACTACTCTATTTCTTATCCAGTACCAAATGGTTTTGGTGACCACTGCTTTATAATAAAGTTTTAGATCTGGTGCAGCTAAGCCACCCTCATTTGCATTTTTTTTCATTAATTCCCTTGAAATTCTTGACCTTTTGTTTTTCCAGATGAATTTTGTCGTTATTTTTTCTAGTTCAGTTAAATAATCTCTTGGGAGTTTGATTGGTATAGCACTAAATAGATAGATTAGTTTAGGGTTTAATCAAAATTTCAGGTTATAAAATACATATGGACATTAAGATTTCTACAAAACGAAGCATGAAAAAGAGAAATTCTACTTACTTCAAATAACTTCAAAATGTACAACATACCAGGGAGTCTATCTACTAAGATAAAACAAGAGCTATATGAATACAGCTACAAAATGCAATTTATGGAAATAAATACACACAAATAATTGGAAAAATATATAGGCTAAGCCAATATATTAGCAATGACCAAATCAATCTGCCTGCTGAGTGCCATACCAAACTACCAAAAGATTTTATACAGCAACAGGAAAAAAAAAAAAAAAAAAGTAAAGAAATTCATCTGGAGGAATAAAATGTCAAAATTCTCAATTGAATTCTCAATTCCATAAAGAAAAAAAAAGTAGAAAGAAGTCCTAGTAGTAGATCATAAACTACAGGAAATCACTGAAATAAACCAGAATAAAATGTAATTAGGAAATATTTGACCAAATAAAATAAATAAATAATAATAAATACAATACAATAAATACAATAATATTACATTTTAAAATTAAGTCCATATATTGACCACATGGATTATGGCTTAGTGGGCCCCATTTCTATTTGTCTGACACCTGTGTCAATTAGTGTTCTAAATCACTAATAATTAGGGAAATGCAAATTAAAACAACTCTGAGGTGGTACTTCAGACCTTTCAGAATGGCAAAATTAAACAAAAAAAGAAAAAGAAAAGAAAAATGATAAACTAGAGTCAGAAACACTGATTCACTATATTGGTCAAAGCTATGAATTGGTTCAGTCATTGAATAACATTTTAGACCTATGCCCAAAAAATAACAAAAATACGCCTATCTTCTGACATAGGATTACTATCCTGGACTATAACCCAAAGAAAGGTTTTAAATGTATAAAAATACTTAAAAGTAACTTTTTTTTTTTCATAGCATAAAACTATAAACTAAGGGGGAAGGTGAGCATGCATCATTTGGGAAATGGATGTAATGGAATATTCATGCTACAAACAATGAAGACTTTTAGAGAATTCTGGGCAGTTAGATGAACTGATACAGAATGAACAGAAGAACAATTCATATCCTAACATCAACATTGTAAAAACAAATATTCTGAAATACTTAAAGAATTCTGATCATCACAATCAACATCCAGAAGAAAAATGATGACAAATTAATGGTAGAGAGGTGTTAGAAAAATATGAGGAAAGCAAATCATTCTCGGACATGACCAATATGGGAATTGGTTTTTCTTTTGACTAAGCTTATTTTTTTTTAAAGTTTTGATTTTTTCTTTTTTCCCCCTAAAAAGTGGAAGAAAAATGCTTGATATCTGAATAACTTAAATTTTAAATTAGAAAATATATGAAAAGACATGGAAAAATAAATTAAAAGTTCATACAAAAGTTTTGGAGGAAAAAACGCTATACATGCCTAACTCAGAAGACAGTGAGGAAAGAAATCTACTATTTTTACCCCTCATCAGCTTGTGAGCTAAACTCCATCATGCCTCTATGCCAGGTATCTCTCCAGCTTTTTCCATTTCACTTTCCTTTTATGTGTTGTATTCCCTAAAAGAATGGAAGTTTCTTGAGGGCAGAGGTGGTTTTTTTACTTTTACTTATATTCCCACATTAGCACCATAAGTAAGCCCTTAATAAATACTTGCTAAATTCCAACAGACTTGGGGTGGAAAATGTCATCTGATCCAGAGAGAACTAAGAAAAATGAATGTGGATCAAAGCATAGTACTTTCATCTTTTCTGTTGTTGTCGTTGTTAGCTTGCTTGGTTGTTTTCTCCCTTCTGATCTAACTTTTTTTGCACAACATGACAAATATGGAAATATGTTTAAAAGGACTGCACATGTTTAACCTATATCAGATTGCTTGCTGTCTTGAGAAGCAGGGAGGGAGGGAGAAAAATTTGGAACACAAAGTCTTATAAAAATGAATACTGAAAACTATCATTACATGTATTTGGAAAAATAAAATACTATTTAAAAAGGGGGGAAGAAATGATTGCTGACTGCTAATCTTAGAAGTACTACAGGTGACAAGGTTTATTTTCAATGTTATCTTCAAATAGATGTATAGTATCATCAATGAAAACATTTTGATCAATGACTGCTCTCTGGCATCCATAAGTTCACTACAAGAAATCCATCCAACTTGCTGTGGCTTGTCTGATTTCTTCTGACACTAAAAGGATGCAAGAGGAGTACATGGGCTTGATCCATTGGTACTCTCTGATTCTCACATGACTAACTCATCTTTTTCAAACATATATTTCTTTGATGGTATCTTTTATTCCAGATTCCCTTTTACAACTCAACATCTTACATGCCTCTAAAGGCTATTGAGTTCAACTCTTAATTTTCCAAATTAAACTGAGACAAAGAATAGTTAAGTGATTTCAAGGAATCTATGAACTAGAATAGGAAAAAAAAAACTACATCTTCCTTTTAATTAACATCTAAATGAAATTTAGCATTTTCTTCAATTATGAAGATAAAAACCTTTATATTGTCTTAAAAATAAAATTTAACTTTTCTATATTTTAAATGTATTGTCTTTCTACTATATCAGTTATACATTCTTAAATGTATAACTATTTCAATATAACTGGCTTTCTCTGCGTTTTATTGTATGCATTTAAAAATATTATTCTAAGAAGACATTCACAGGCTTCACCACACTGCCAAAGGAGTTAATGACAAAAAGGGAGAGAGGAATAAGAACCCCTGTTCTATACCATAATTTGTTCTGAAAACTTATGACCACATACCTTCCAAACCACTTATGTTTTGATAAGAATAAAACAAACCTTGGCATGAAGGAAGGAAAGAGAGAAGGGAAGGGGAAAAGTATTTTTGTTGTACCTACTGTGTACTAGGCACTGTGTTAATAAGCATTTTTATAAATATTATATTATTTAAGCCTTTGCAACAACCCTGAAAGTTAAAAAATTATTTCCATTTTACATTTGAAGAAAATAAGTCAAATAGTGATTAAGTGACTTGCCTCAGGTCAGATCTTCCCAACTCTAGGCCTACTGTTCTACTATCAGCAGCTCTATGACCATCTCTGTCTTTAAATTATTTTAAAATATGATATAGTTTGTTTTAAACATCTTGAAATAACTATGCTATAATTTGTAAGGCTTCCTTAGAACATCTGCTGGATCCATTTATTTCTGCCTTGTAAATGAGCTAAAAAATAAAATTTCAAGATAAGTTAAAAATGTTTTAATATTCTTCCAGAATCTGTTTTAGCATTGACCATAGACATTTCTGTTGCATCCTGTATTGGGAAAAATCAAACTACAGAAGGAAATACTGTTAGGAAAACTGGGGCTTAGAGAGAAGAGTAGGACAAGTGATAAGAGCAGAACCACTCAATAAACATGGTACACACACACACACACACAATTAAGAAAGTAGGGCTGATATTTTTTGCTTTAAGCTTGTTGCTTGATTTTGAAGGCTCTGATTACACAGGCTTGTGCTAACTGAAGAAAAAAAATCAAATTGATTCCATTTTTAATTGATTCTGGGTTTTTTTGTTTTTTGTTTTTGTCCTGGCTAAATTACACTTACTATTCTTTAATTTCTCTATTAAACTTCACAATATTACATTAGTGTTTCACAAGTGACATTTTTTCATAAAACACAGTCAAATGGGAAAACAGAAAATGGTAAGAACCTACATATCCCTTTTCAAAGAAAATAAATTCTTTATTTAAGCTAAAAGCTACCTAAGCAGATAACACATGAAACTGCCTTCATTCATTCAAAAATTTATCCAATCCCTTGTATATGTATAGTATTGTCTAGTATCTGAGAGATATAAAGCAATTAACTCAAGGAGCTTACAGTCTAATTAGGGAGAAGAGAAAATAATAAGATTCTTCTACAATGCTTTATTTAAGATTTATAAAGAGCTTTCATGAGCCTCTCTATGAAGTTAACATTGCAAATTATTTCCATTATGCAGATGAGGAAACTGAAACTCACAGAAGAGAATTAAGTAGACATTTTCAACACAAGAATGCAACTCGATCTCCAGAATCTAAAATTACTGTTCTTTCTACCACATTAGATTATATGTTACACAATAAAGCAGAGAATATGAACGCAAAAGAACCATATAGGTAACAAGAGGTACAAGAGCTCAGAAGGGCAAAAAATTACTGAAAGTGAGAAAGGTATCCAAAAGACTCCTTTTATGTTATTGTTCTTAATAGCATTTTTTTTCCATTAACATGTAAAGATAGTTCTCAACATTCATTTCTGAGTTCCTAATTTTCCCCTCCTGTTTTTCACATACCCCCTCCTTAAAATAGCAAGTAATCCAATATAGGATATACATGTTCCATATTAGTCATGTTGTGAAAGAAGAATCACAACAAAAGAGGAAAACCTCAAGAAAGAAAAAATGTTTACAGTACTATATGAGGATCAGTTCTAATGGACATGACTCTCTTCAACAATGAAATGCTTCAAACCAATTACAACTGTTCAGTGAAGAAGGCCATATACACCTAGAGAGAGGGATATGAAATGTGGACCACAACATAACATTTTCATGTTCTCTATTGATGTTTGCTTGCATTGTATTTCCTTTATCGGATTATTCTCTCTTATAGATACGATTTCTCCTGAACAAAAAAATGATGTGTGGCAATAACTATACATATATTCGATTTAAGTATTCTAACATAATTATGTAGTGGATATCCTGCTATCTAGGGGAGGGGTGGGGAGTAGGGGGGAAAAATTTGTAACAGAAAGCTTTGTAAGGGTTAATGTTTAGGAATTACCCATACATATGTTTTGCAAATAAAAAGTATTAATAAAATAAAAAAAAAGAAAAAATGTTTAAAAAGTGAAAATTGTAAGCTTCAATCTGCATTTTAAGCTTCATCAGTTCTTTTTCTGGATATAGGTAGAATTTTCAATCATAACTCCTTTGAAATTGTCTTAACATCACTATTATCTATCATAGTTGATCATCACACAGTGTTGCTATTACTGGATGCAATGTTCTCCTGGTTCTGTTCTCTTCATTCAGCAAGGGATCATTTTTAAGTCTTTCCAAGGTTTTCCTAAAGTCTTCTTGCTTAGCATTTCTGATAGCACAACAGTATTCTATTACATTCATATATCACAATTTGTTCACCCATTTCCCCAACTGATGAGCATTCCCTCAATTTCCAATTTTTTGTCACCACAAAAAGAGCTGCTATAAATATTTTGGTAGAATACAAACCTAGTAATGCTAAATCAAAGAGTAAACAGTTTTACAGCTCTTTGGGCATGGTTCCAAATTCCCTCCAAAATGGTTGGATCAATTCACTAGTCCACCAACAATGCATTAGTTTCCTAGTTTTCTCACACCCCCTTCAATATTTATCATTTTCCTTTTCTATCATATTAACCAATCTGATAGATGTGAGATGGTGCCTCAGTTATTTTAATTAATAGTTGTGAGAAATACTGAAAAATTAGGTTTCCACAGAATCTTGCAAGCTTCAAGGTAATGCAAGATAATAAGTATCACTGACCAATGAGGAGAAACTGACTTGACTACAAAATTCTGATAAATGGATTTAGGCTAAAAAGTGACTTAAATCGGCCAGTGTCAATGACCAGAAGACTTTTCTGTATTGGGCTCGCTTAATGAGGGTCATGCATAGTATCTTCTCAGCAGGGTGAAGAAGGAGTAAGGGAGAGCAGAGCAATAATGCAAATCTAGACAATATGGGATGGGGAAAAGAGGTTATTCCTCAGGTATACCAGGAACTGTACTTCTAGACAATTAAAGGTTAAGTAAAATGGAGAGGGAAAGGGGACTAACCTAGAAAAGCTTGCTCTTGCACTCTCTTTGAGGGAGGTATGCCAGCTTCTCTGAAGAATCTAAGGCTTCCTACTTCAATCTCTCCCACTCTATCAATAAAACATCACAGACTTTGAAATTCAGTTTGGAATCTTGTTTCTCACATAGTAATTTAAAACATTTTTTCATATGACTACAAATAGCTTTAATTTCTTCTTTAACAACTGCCCATTCATATTCTTTGATCATTTATCAACTGGGGAATGACTTATATTTTTATAAATGTGACTCTGTTCTCTATATATTTGAGAAATGAGAACTTTATCAGAAACACTGGCTTCAAAAATTGTTTCCTGGCTTTCTACTCTCCCTCTAAATCTTGGTTGCATTGGTGCAAAAACTTTTATTTTAATGTAATCAAAATTATCCAGTTTGCATTTGATAATGTTTTTCTTGTTTGATCATAAATTCTTTCCTTTTCCAAAGATCTGACAGCTAAATTACTCCTTGATTTCCTAATTTTCTTATGTATCACCCTTTGTTTAAGTCACGTACCCATTTCAATTTTATCTTTATCTTTTATCTTTCAACTTTATATACAGTATGAAATATTGACCTAAGCCTAGTTTCTGACATCCTATTTTCCAGTTTTCCCAGAAGATTTTGTCAGATAGTGAGTTCTTATCCCAGAAGATGGAATCTTTGGATTTATCCAACAGTAGATTACTGTAGTCATTTACTATTGTATCCTGTATACCTTACTTATCTCACTAATTTACCATCCTGTTCCTTAGCCAGTACCAAGTAATTTTAATGACTTAGTATAGTTTTAGATCTGGTACATAGAGACTACTTTCCTTTACCTTTTTTCCCCCCATTAATTCCCTTGATATTTTTTATCTTTTCTTCTTCCAAATGTATTTTATTTTGATTCTTTTTCTAGCTCTATAAATTATTTTGGTGGTAATGACTGGCATGTCATTAAATATGAAGATTTAAGTAGCACTGTAATTTATATTATATTAACAGCCTACCATAATCAATTGATATTTTCCCAATTGTTTAGATCTATTTGTGTGAAAAGTGTTTTGTAATTGTGTTCATATACTTCCTGGGTTTGCCTCAGCAGTTATACTCCCAAATATTTTATATTGTCTATAGTTATTTTAAATGGAATTTATCTCTTTTTGCTGGACTTTGTTGATAATATGTAGAAATGTTGATGATTTATGTGGTTTTATTTTATAAAAATATAATATGCTTCATAAATTTGTGTGTCATTCTTGTGCTGAGACCATTCTTATCTTCTCTGAATCATTCTAATTTTTGTGTATGTGCTGCCAAAGCAAAGCCCCAAATTTCTTTTAATAACCAAAAAAATTACATTTACATAGGGTCTTAGAATTTTTCAAAGCACTTTACAAATATTTCATTTTCATTATTTTTGTTAATATTTCAAAACAACCACCAGCAGGTAGGTTCTATTATCTACATTTTATAGTTGAGAAAATATAAGGTAGTTTCCCTAGCTGTGTGACCCTGGGCAAGTCACTTAACCCCATTGCCTCAGCAAAAAGAAAAAAAAAGAAAAAAGAAATAAAATATAAGGCAGAAGGAAGTGAAATGACTTATCTAGGGTCATATAATTATTAACTGTCTGAACCTCAGATCCAGAACCCTATCCAGTACAGCACCCAGCTGCCTAAAATAAGCTTGAATGAGTTAGGCCTTGAAAAGAAGAATGAAGATTTCTACTAAGAAAACTATCAGCAAGGAGTACTACATGAGTCTTTAAAGATAAGGGGAAAAAATGAAATGAACATGAAGGGGTTTTTACAGGAAAAAGTGAAAAGACCAATCTCACTTGGTAGAGGTCAAGAAAGAATATATGATCAAATCAAAGTTAAAAGGGTAGACTGAAATTAGATTGTGAAAAACTTTAAAAGGGGCCCAAGAAAAATTATGTGACCCAAAGTAGTGTTTATATATATGATTCTGACAACCATGTGCTGGATTACCTGAAGATGCTAAGAGACAAAAGATGTGTGGACCACTTGTTTTTGTTTTTTTGTTTGTTTTTTGCTTAGGCAATTGGAGTTAAATGACTTGCCCAGGGTCACACAGCTAGGAACTGTTAAGTGTCTGAGGCTAGATTTGAACTCACATCTTTCTGACTTCAAGGCTGGTACTCTATCCACTGCGCCCCCTAGCTGCCCTCATGTGGACCAATTGTGAATATTCAGGGAAGAGGGATGTCCAGACTCCAGGTGTAACATATTGTAATTATCACACACTGTTGATCTATTGGGTAGTTTTGCTAAAACTACAATGTCTTTTTTTTTTTTTTTTTTAATTTTTGTTACTAAGCATGGCTCACTAGGAAGGGGAAAGAGAAGGAGTATATTCAGAAATAAAGGTAACATAAAAGCAAAAAGATATTAATATTTTAAAAAATTAACCACAAAAAAAAAAGTTACTACACTACTCCAAGCATGAGGCTATAAGGGCCTTAAAACAATGTAGTTGCAATTAGAACAGAATAAAAAAAAGAGAGAGAGAGTTGAGAAAATGAGAGATGAGACTTGCCTGATTGTAAGACAACAAAATAAAGGAACAATTTAAGGTGCATGATAAAATTTCTAGCCTGGCTGACTGGGAGTATGTTTATTTGTGGCAACAGTTACCACAAAATCAGGGCTTAATAAATGCCAGATGACTGAAAAATAGACTATGTTGCCAATTCAGTCAATTATGAAAAATATAAATTACACTGTCAATAATCAGAACAACTCTCTTCCTGTCTTCCTGTCTCCACCCTGATACTTAAGGTCATAGTAGGCATGAGAATTAAGTCCATTTTATCTTTTATCTGTGGCATACTGAAATGGGAATAAGAAAAGACAGTTTTGGAGAAATGTCAGTTTGCATACAATGAAATAAGATAATGCCAACAGAAGACAGCTCATTACCTCATTTTTAACCCACCTTTTTAAAACTTCTACCCTCAGTCCTACTCTAGTGGGCAGTGACCCTGGGGAAACATGAAGGCTGTGCTAGAAGAAAAGCTCTGGCAGTCTAAGACTAACTATAGGCTCAGATTATTTTTTGAAAAATGAACTCTAAATATGGAAATGCTCATCACCGTTAATTTAGCCATCTAATGGTTTTTCTTTTGCTTGAGGTTTTTTGTGATAAGAAATCATAAACACTAGTATCAACTAAAGCCTCAATATACATCTGTAAGTAGAGCACCTATACACAGATTAAATCTTTGTTCTTTTCTAGTATTTCAGTATAAAAGTTTATTTTTAAAAACTGCAATGCCCAACTCAAAAATAAAAATTAGGTACACCACAAAACCCACATTTTTCCCCTAATGGAAAAACTTTTGACTTAAAAAAATGTATACATGAAAAGACTTATCAAATTATAAGTTGGGGGGGGTTCCAGTTCAGAAATCTGTAGTCCTATGAGAAACAAAGGCTATCCAAAAGCAAAATTCAATTATCCAACTGACCAACCAAATGATAGTCAGCTAGGAATTTATTTTGTTCATCTGACTAAATGATTCTGCTGTGTATAGTATATTTTGACCTTGAAACAAGATGCTGAAATTTTACTAATACTATTTAAAAAGAGAGAGATTTTATCAATCACAGAGAATAACTCTTCCCATTCTGCTTTTTCCCTACATATAAATAGAGTACTGGTTATTGGATATAACAATTACCCTTAGGAGTTTGAAAGATGTCTTCTGAAGAATTTATTTCCCACTCCCTCCCTCCTCGTTTTACTGTAAGTTAGCTGCTACTTAAAAGGTCCTATATAGTACATCAGGTCATGGTTTTTAAGCACGGGTGATCTTTTTGCAACAGCTCTGAGCCCTTGAAAGTGCTCAGAACAGATGGATGATCTGAACCTGTGGATGTCCCCACCTGTCTTAGCAAGCTGAAAGCTCAGTGGAGAGCAATTACAAGCAATACTAATGCCTTGGCAGAAGCTACCATAGCTTCTACAGTTAGTCCAAAGCAGGACAGGAACTATCTGAATAGCAAATTAGGTACATTAGACACCACCACCCCAACCCATTTGTTTGTTTGTTTGTTTGTTTTTTCTCACAAGGAAAAAAAATTCAGGTTCCCTGAAAAGAATTTTAAAAGGGAGGTGGGTGATGGGCAGGAAAAGCAAAGTAGCTATATGGTAGTCTCCAACAACCCCCTAAAAAAATATAATTTAACAAATTTTACACAGGAGATCTTAGAAAAGGAGAAAGCTGAGACAGAGAGAGAGAGTTCTTCATTCTAAATTTCTAAAACAACTAATTTAAATAACATCTGAACCAAGTAAGAATGCAATGCAAAGCTCTACTGTATTTATATTTCTAGAGTTGTTAGGGTTAATGAAACTCATGCTGGAATTGGCAAACTGAAGAGGACATTTCCTCAAAATCCACATGACAGAAACATACCACAGCAATGGCCAATCAGCATGGGATGGGTGTGGCAGGAGAAGGCAAGAACAGAAACAGGGGCCAGCTGCAAGATGTGAGGGGTGTGTTTGCCTATGAAAGAAAAAAGGAGGGAGGTAGTCTGGAACACAATCATGTTTATATCAAAAGACAAAAAGATGAATATCTAACTAATAACAGCACCCATACAAATAACTGAGCAGGGATGATAAACATATTTGGATATAAATATGTAATATTTATATAGCCATTTCCCTGTAAGTTATTGGTGTTGAAGAGTTCATTTTATTAAGTTGTCTGCTTAGAAATTAGGGGGATGGGAAAGCAGAGAGGTGAAGTTACAAATGGTGAGTAATTTCCCAGGATAGCCCACAGAAGTCTATTTAATCCATAATGCAGCTAAAACACTATACTTATGTCGAGGTGGGAAAAAGGGGGGGAAGGAAATATCATTCCAACATTACTGAACAAAGCACCATAAAAGAAAATAGAAGCAGCACTATATTTGTAAGCAGAAGACTGGGTTTAAAGCCTGGGTCCACTTTTAGACTGGACTCCATTATAATCCCAGCATTTTGCCCTAACTGCCTGCACAGTTCTGGATTTCATTATTGCTTGAGAGAATCTCATCATCCTGCAAGATCACATCAAATTCAAATCTCCTCAGCACTCCTGGCTCCAGGAGCCCTTACCTCCCCTCTGTATAGAGGGAAAAAAGTGAACAGTGTTAAGGCTGTCCAGGGCATCCATCTCATCATTGCTTATTCTGTTTCACTCCTTTGGATTGGACTCCATCATGTCCCAATGCCAACTACTACCCACTCCCCAAATAGAGTCCTCTAGTCCTTTTGTGTGACTTGTATTTCTCCTTCAGGTTATAAATTCCAGGAGAGCTGCAAAAGTGTTTCTTTTTCATATTTTAATCCTCTTCACTTAGCACAATGCTGTTACTTAGGAGGTGTATAATTGACTAACTAGCTGGTTCTGTCCCTTCATTAGCTATATATGATCTTGGACTAACAGCTTGAAGAACCAGAAAGTCATTTTCCTCATTTGAAGTTTCACAGGATCTTGGAATTTAAAGCTGGATTCAAACAAACCTTAAACAATATAAGATATTAAAAAAAAAATCCTGTCGTAAAGCTATTTACACTCTACTCACTTTCATAAATTAAGTATAATATAAAGAAGAGAATGATGATAGTTACAAAGAGGATTAAATTAAGTAAGAATCTGAAGGGAGAAATATCAAAGAGAAGAGATTTTAAAAGGGTACACAAGGAGAAGGTCCTAGATATCATTATCATAACAATAATAGTAACAATCATAATACAGCTTAAATACTGCTAGGTGCTAGGCACTGTGTCAAATGCTTTCAGTTACTACTTCATTTGATTCTCTCAACCGCCCTGGAAGGTAGGTGCTATTATTATCCTATCTTACAGTAAAGAAAATTGAGGCAAACAGGTTAAGTGGTTTCCCTAGTCATACTAGAAGAGTATGAGGATAGATTCAAACTTGTCTTCCTAACTCCAGCCCTGGTGTTCACTCAATCCCCTCCACTATGCATTCAGCTGATTTTAAAAACTTTAGAACTTTAGAAAACAGAGCTTCTGAAAAAGCAACTCTGAAACATGAATACTATTTGTCTTCTCTAACTCACAGAATCAAATCATAAAGTAGAAAATCAAATCATAAAGTACTATATGTGAACTCCATCTTACTAAGGAAATAATTCACTGAATCTATGGATTCAATTAATGACTCATAGAGTACCTGACACACATACAGATTAAGTGACATTCCATGGGTCACACAACTTAAGTCTCAGGCAGGATTTCAACCCAAATCAGTCTTCTCAATTTCAAACCCAATTCTATAAATGGAATAAGTCCAGTAATATGTCCCTTGAGAGGCAGGATAACTTAATTTATCATCAAGCCTGGTATATAGTATGTGCTTAATAAACATTTATAGATTCTTGCACTTGAAGAAAAGTATATATAAATATATACTTTATATAATATATAATAAAAAGTATATATAAAATAAATAGAAGTTCTGAAAGGGATTTCACAGTACTTTCAAAAATCTAACATATACTTTTATTTTTCCTTTGATATGGACATAACTAATAATACTTCTCTACTTAATCATGATTAGGATAAATTTTTAGTTCACAAATGGAAAAAGACAGAGGAAGGTTAGAAGCAGGTGGTTTTTAAGTTCATGTTGTTCTCAAGTTAAATCACTCTATTCAAGGAATGACTATTAATTCTTAAATATTTACTGATAATCTATAAAAATGATTCTGTAAGGAATTTTAGATGCAAATATTGGAGGGGACATGGGAAAACTGGACACTAATACATTACTGGTAGAGTTGTGAACTCATTCAACCATTCTGGAGAGTAATTTTGCACTACCAAACTGCATACCCTTTGATCCAGCAGTGTTTTTCCTGGGCTTGTATCCTAAAGAAATCATAAAAGAGGGGAAAGGATCCACATGTGCAAAAATGTTTCTGGCAGCTCTTTTTGAAGTGGCAAGAAACTGAAAACTGAGTGAATGTCCATCAGTTGGATAATGGCTGAATAAATTATGGTATACAAATGTTATAGAATACTATTGTTCTATAAGAAATGATCAGCAGGATCATTTTAAAGAAGCCTGGAAAGACTTACATGAACTGATGTTAAGTGAAATGAGCAGAACCATGAGATGATTATACATGGCAACAAGATTATAAGATGATCAATTCTGATATGCGTGGCTCTCGTCAATAAGGTGGTGATTCAGACCAGTTCCAATGGTCTTGTGATGAAGAAAGCCAGAGAGAAGACAGTGGGAATTGAATGTGGATCACAACATAGTATTTTCATTCTTTTTATTGTTTTTTCTTGCATTTTGTTTTCTTTCACATTTTTTTCCTTTTTGATCTGATTTGTCTTATGAAGAATGATATTTGTGAAAATACATACAGAGGAATTGCACGTGTTTAACATATATTGGATCACTTACCAACTTGGGGAGGAGGTAGAGGTAAGAGAGGGAAAATAAATTAGAACATGGGGTTTTATAGGGGTGAATGTTGAAAATTATCCATGTATATATTTTGAAAATAAAAGGCTATTAAAAAAAAGAATTAAAAAAAAAGAATTTTAAATGCACACAACTGTTAGAGGTATGGGAACTTGTAGTAAATCAATTAATTCCTCAGTTTTCTCATCTATAAAAAAGGTTATACTATCTTCAAAATAGAACTAAGATGTTTTAATTTCTAATGTAGTAAATATCAGTAGATATAAACAAATACTCTTTGAGGATTCCTCAATATATATATTTTTTGGCTGAGGCAATTGGGACTTGCCCAGGGTCACACAACTAGGAAGTGTAAGGTATCTAAGACCAGATTTGAACTCAGATCCTGCTGATTTCAGGTCTGGTGCTCTATCCACTGTGCCACCTAGCTGCCCCGATTCCTCAATAATTTTTAAGATTGTAAAGAAGTTCTGAGACTGAAGACTTTGAGTAAAACTTGACTATATGAATCCTAAGGCCCATTAAGTCCATCAAATTTGGAACCTACTATCCATTAAAAAAGCATCTTGGTAGAGTACAAGAACACAAGATTAAGATGGAGCCAGAGTACCTGGTGGGAATCCCAGCTCAAATACTCAGGCTGTGTCAGTAGGCAAGACATTTTACCTTTCTGGACCTCAAGAATTTTCTCATTTGTAAAAGCAATGACCTCGGAAGTTCCTTCCAGTTCTAAGTCCATGATCTAGTATCACCTTGTTTACATGCACTTCTACTAAATAGCTTTTCTCTCTTAGTAATTCTCCCCTTTAAGCAAGAATCTGGATTAAGCAGAAATTCTCCATGGGTCAGGAGTTGGGTTGTCTAAAGACAAAAGAGGAATGAACTAGACCTTCCAACTCAGCTACAATCAGAATTCTCCAATTATAAAGTCTTTTTATTATAAAGTGTAACTTTATATTACCAGATTTCCTCTGACAATACTTATACCTCAGGAGGAAAAAAAAAATCATTTCTTTATTCTTTTCATGCAATTCAAGTTACTATCACCATACAATGTGTGTGCACACACCAATGTCATCCTGACAAATAAGAACATTCTCTAAAGATTTTAGGTATTAAAAAAAGAATATTAGTCATACTTAAGACTCCAGAATACATACTGAAATCATAGAAAATCAAAATGTATAAACCTGCATATTGATCCTAGATTACTTATCTAACACCACCATAATGATAACTTATAAAAATGAAAAACATTACTTAATTGTTTAGCATAAGCAAAAGCTACAAGGGCATAACTAAAACACCACCAAACTTTATGACTGCTAGTGCTTGACAACATTAACAAAACAGATGATAAAGGTCAATGAATATCATGAATATGTTTTGCTTTTACAGCAGCAAAAAGCAGACAAGCTAATATTAATCATATTAACTTCACTGTTTCTTCAATATTACTGCTGTTGCTCCTGAATACCCCCCTCCCTCCTAAGTACTCAACTAAAACTCCAGAAAAAAGGAACAGTCTTCAGAAGTAGACTAAAGTTGATAATTAACCTCCAACACACATTAAAAAAAAAAAAGTTCTGCCATAAACTTAATTTCAGATCATTTATGAGCTGTAGGGAAAGTTTCTATTAAAATTATTTAAACAAATGTTAATAACCAACTTCAAGACAATTCATTATATCCTTTGTCAAAACTTAAGGAAAAAGATAGGATTCTAAGACAATTAGCTACAATTCTCTAAGCAGCCTAATTTGAAAGGGGGTATAGGAAGAACAAATTAAAAAAACAGAATAAAAACTGATACTACTAAGATCCATATTAAGCTTACATTTTTAAAAGACAAGGTCGAAGCCTGTGATTATTAGATAGCTCACAACTCCTGAAAAACAATGTGTCCTGACAGGTGTTGACCTTAAAAGCCAAGAGAATCTCAGCTCAAGACCCAGTTTGGACATAAGATAGCTTGTGTGACCCTGGACAAACCACTTACCATCCCAGCCCCACACTCTAGGCAACTCTCAACTAAAGACTTCAATTTACAAAAAATACAGTGGTAGAAGAAACCTATCACCTGGAAGTTTAGGATGACACATCACAGATCCCTCTTTATCCCTATCCCACCAGAGTTAAGAATTCTAAAATTACCCTGAAATTTTTTAAAATGATGATCACCAAGAAAACTTTAAAAAAATGTTATCTAGTTCAGTGCAGATACTAAAAGAAAATTAAGACCATTTCTAAAATACATATAGGAGAGGAAGAAGAACTCAGGGTGATACAGAGAAACTAGATATGAATAGTGAAATAAACTACCTAATCCATGTAATGTTTGAATTAAAATATTAAATGAAGAGGATATAAAGCTTATTACCCTTCTAAGTGATCTAAATAGTCACTGGGTAAATCAGAACACAAATAAATGTTTCTCTATTTAAGTGGTCAAATACAAAGAGCACTGGATTTAAAAAGACTGGCTGTATTAGGTCTCAGCAGTATAATTTATCAAACTCCACTTAAACTCTCTGAACCTAGGCTTCCTTAATTGCAAACAGGAGTAAGTAAAGCTTAAATAAAAACTTAACAAGAAAAAAAAGATCTGTCTATGCAAATAAGATGTAAGTACATCCTCAGTTACAAGAGTTGAGCACAGAACAAACTGGATTATTAATGAAATGAAAATGTAGATGCAATAATTAGTCTTTTTATTCCCAAATTCTCTCCCCCCAAAATGGATTTTAATTCTTGACTATAAGAGAGAGGTCAGAATGACACAGAAAACAAATTTCTCCTAATGGAAAATAAGCATCAATTGATGGTTAGAAATCATGAACTATTTCCTTAAGTAGTCTAGCAGTCATTATCTATAGGTACCCAAAATAAAAAACATTTTTGGCCTAAAATTAACCAATTTTAACTGTGCAATTAATTATTTCAGTGGTCAAAGACTAACATAATATTGGGGGGGGGCCGAAGGAGAACTAAACCTTCCAGTTTGGAAACCAGAATGTAAGAGGTAACATGTCTGCCCTGCCGTATTTATGACATCGCTGCTTTAAAAAAAAAAAAAAAAAAAAAACGCAAGTAAGTCACAGGCTGATGCTTGTCCCGACTCTTTCTTTTCTCTTCCCTTCAAAAAACTGCATGGAACACAAGCTCACACAAAATGAGTACAGGAAAGGGGGGAGGAAAGGAAGACCGAAAGAAAAAAATAATAAGATTGGGCTCCACCAGTGGAAGGCGTTCCACAAGAACTGCTACAGGGTCAAAAGTTTACAGTGGTTTCAATTTCACCTTTTAGCAGCCAATCAGAGAACAGAGGCTGCACGGTGACCCTCAGGCGGCAAATGAGTATTAACTCCTTAGACACCAAGGTTATATACGTTTTTTTTCTTTATAGATTGTGTTTTGCTTCTCAAATTCCAATATTCCCTCCTTTTGGAAAAGGAAAGGGGAAAATTAAACTAAAGTCGCTTTTTCTTCAAAGCCATATTTTGCTAAGCTGTATATTTTCAAAAATAGGTAGTGAAGGAGTAAAAAATATCCAATGTTTTCCTTCTTGAAAGTTCAATTCAAATCAACCATTTCTTATGCACCACATGCCATATATATGATAATTTCTCTCTGTCATTTCTAAGAGATGGAATATTATTAATACTAGTATCAAGACAAATAACATACTTAAGGCCAACAAATTTGATTTATTAGCAAAAAGTTATTAATTCTAAAAACAAAAACAAGATGCATTTTAAGACAACACTTATAGTTTGTATAGTTTGGTTGCATTTCTAGCAGAAAACGCCATTAACGTTGCAAATACTTAGGGTATGACTTTAAAAAAAAAACTAATTTGACTTCCTATGCAAAATGTTAATCCAATCAAGTAACCTGGCTTAGCATTTTCATGTTTTTCAAAGACAAAAGAAATTACCGGAAATTTAGGCATGACTGAAAAATGCTATCACAGTCTTCAAGTATACTTCATCTCCTTTGTAAATGTGTTTGTAATCACTTACTTCTGTGGGGGAAAAAAGACTAGAAACAAAGATGTCCATAGGGTCTGAAGGTTCAGGCTGATTGTTTGCCCCAGGACACCATCATGGTGATGAGAAGATTGCTCTAAGTAAGAGTAGCCCAGAGACTCACCATCCGCAATTGTGCAAAACTTCTCCAAGCTCCCTCCAGCACCATGGGCAAAACTCATATTGGAGTCAGCATGACTTCTCTCAAAGAAGGAAGATTATCTCCACTGCTGGCTGCCATATCTCCTACCACAGTCTGAGCCAATGATCACTGTATCTTCTTCAATCCCCCTACCCCAAATTGATTTGAGCTGAATAAAGAAAAACTGGATTTAAGTCGCCAGAATGAGGTTATTAAGAGGCTATCCACTTCTTTTACAAACTCCAACTACTATCATCTGATTTTAGTCCTCTCCTTATCCTGAACTGCTGCTCTCAAAGAGGCCTTAAAAATCATTTAGTTGGGGCAGCTAGGTGGCACAGTGGATAGAGTGCTGACCCTGAAGTCAGGAGGACCAAAGTTCAAATCCAACCTCAGACACTTAACACTTCCTGGCTGTGTGACCCTGGGCAAGTCACTTAACAGATACAGAAAAATGAGGGCCAGAGAGAAAAATGTGCTGCCCCACTGCACAAAGGCACTGAGCAGTCAGACCAGAACTGAAACCTACATTTTTCTCCCTAATTTCAGCATTCTCTCTCCACTAACAGCCTATAGAGTGAGTTCAACACTTCCTGTCAAGGGGCTACAATTTCCTCTTCTATGAAATAAGAAGATTGGTTTAAATTTCCTCTAAAATTCTGCGATCATAATTTCTTTCCACTAACAATACCATTTCAAAAACATATCTATCTTCATTTGGGATTGATTTCCACTGTCTTTCCCTCCCCTCATGCATTTGCTTCATAGAAGCTAATACTTCAAAGTACTAAAAAGGTACTCCCTATTTTAATGAAAGCCTGGAGTAAATCCTTTGTTAATGGAGAGTATTCCTACTTTTTTGTCCATTGGGTAGCTTTTCTACAGACCTAAAATTGGATATAACTATCCATAATTCAGTTTCTCCAATGCAGTGTGTTGACTACACTCAATTTTTCTGAATTAATTGCTGGTAAGCAAAAGAAGACTACAATGTATAACATAAAAAATTGTATTACTCAAAAACCTGATTGTTTCAAAGGCAATGGCTGGCACGGGAAAGAATGCTGGGCCCAAAGTCAGAAGACCCGAGTTAAACCCTACCTCAGACATTAACAAGCTGTTTAACAAGTGACAATCACAAACTTTCGATTTGCCTACTTTTTCTCAGCTGTGAAATGGGAATAATAATAGCATTTATCTTGAAGTACAGCTGTGAGGATCAAATGAGGTATTTGTAAAAAGTGTTTCAGCACAGTGCCTGGTACACAACAGGTGTTATAGCAACACATTCCCTTCTCTACATCTCTACATAAGGAATATTTACATTAAAACTACATTCTTATCAATCAAAATGATCATTTCAATTCTAAAAAAGAAAAAGTATAAAACTGGCAAAAATCTTCATTTCAACATTTTCCAAAATTAACACAATTGAGAGTGAAATTCTAGACATCATATTAATATGTTGCTTCTAAAAGCCATTTTAAGGAGGGAAGGATGGTGGAGGGAAGAGTATCTTAACCTTATTTGTATCATGAAATCTTCCTCCTCTACCCACAATCTAGTGAAACCTATGGACCCCTTCTCAGAATAATGTTTATAAATACAAAGAATAAAACACTATTTTTAAAAAAATAATTAACAGTATTCAAATACAGTTATAAAAATATTTTTAAAACTTCCCAGATTCCAAGTTAAGAAAGCCCAAGTATAAGGAAATGATCCTACAGGGATCACTTTTTTACAACTCAAATCTGTTGACTTGCCACGGAAATTTAATTTCACATTATCCCAATACTTCTAATATATTAACATGCATAAGAGAACAATAACACTGAGTAGTGAGTGTTATGAAATTTTTTTAAAAAACATATCACAAAGGAGAGCATTGTTTATGCAGCAATTTCATTCTTCATAAGAATATGCTATTACATATCAAGAACATGGAAAAACTAATGATAAAACTACTGTTCTCCAAAAATTTTATTTTTGTTTTTATGTTTTATGTTTACTGTTTAGAAACTAAGCAAATTTTCTATCTAGCTATCTTCTATCAAGATTTCATTACTAAAATTATGTATGTTATCCAATTAAATGGCTACACATTTGAAAAGAAGTATTTTAATAAGCTTTCCTGATGCTTTCCTTATACACTCAAGTTGGAAAAGTCTTTCAATATATCTTCTTTTTACAAGATGGCCTCATTTTGAAAGAAAATGGATGCGATAAAATTTTACATCAAGTCAGCATGTTACCAAGAAGGTTTTTTTGTGTGTTCTGAATTTGATTAATACAAGCCAAGGTCATTTCCTGAAAGATGCCTACCACTGCAGCTGCAGGCAAACTAGGCTTTGGTGTGTTCTAAGGCTGGGGGAAGGGAATGGGTGTTGGCATTTAGTAACACTGAAAGGTCCTATAAATTCTGGTTACTATATAATGAAAAAACAAAATGCTCTCCAGGGCACAAGAAATATAAAAATTAAAAGATTCCTATTCTCCTTCAAATTTTTTAAAAGGCTAAATTATTAAAATATACCTAAGCTGTTTATACAGAGAGCACATTTCAAAGACATTCTTTGTGTAACACTATTAAATCATTTGTTTCATACTGTACAAATTATTAAATACGATTTGTAAAAAAATCTTAGCATTCAAAGCCCCTACCTACCCTTGCCATGCAGCATACCTATTTCAAGTGAAATCTCTAAAATAGGTGAAATCACAAGATACACACAACATTAATTTTATCTAGAACTTAGAAAAGCAGAACAGTTACCAACAATTAAAGTTCAATACAAAAAACTAGCCTTTCATAAGATTTAAATTTAATGTCCTTTTCCAGATAGTTCAATAAAAAGCCTATACAAGCCTACCTTTGTTTTGCTCAAACAAGAATATGTTAAATAGAATATTTAACCAACAAGCGAAATTTCACAAAATATTCACCAAAGCACCTATTTTAGTTCAAACTTCAAGCACAGGAAATCTCTGTGCTTTTATTAATCCTCTATGCTCAATTCTTGAGTAAAGTGGAAGTTGTCTTTTTTATGTTACATTTTTTTTTCTACCCACAAATGCTTCCTGCCCCAATTTATGGCAGCAATCTGTAGAGATTCTCTCTATATATATTTCTATAGAGTACTTCCCAAAAGAGTTTGGAATTCCATGGAGAATGTCAATGGAGGAATTTGCTGGTTTGTTAGTATATACATTATCTAGAAAAAGAGCTCCTAAACTGTTCAACTCTGTAACACATATAACACAAAGCCTTATGACTGCTTATCTTTTCAGGATGTTCAAAATGCATTATCTTTTTCCGAAATAGCTTTTCAGGATATAATTTTGTCCCTCCCTTGTGCTCCCCACCCTCTTCTCATTCAGGTCCATCCAGTTTTTTAAAGAAAGAGGAACATTTGATATGAGATATTTAGAAATTAAGATGCTTTAGCTTGATTCTGGTTACTATTCCATTGCAATGATTGGCAAGAAAAGAAATACTAATTTTTTGTAGAATTCTTTATTTTGCAAATTGCTTTTAAATTATTTCACAGGAAATATAGCCATACTCAGAACAAGTTCCTGGGATCTAAAAAAATAAATAAATAAAACAGAAAAAAAAAAAAAAACTCTAACACTACCACCACTCCCCCCAGCTTGCAACTGACCCAGTGGGGTACCTAGTGGACAAATTAAATTAGACCCTAAATCGAAAATCAGTGGGATAACCTATCATAGGAATGAGGTTACAAAGGAGGCCTAATTAAAATGAATAAGAGAAAAAACTGTAATTCCTCTGCAATTTCACATATTTGGTGAAGAACAAAAAATGTTGTATTTGGATTTCCTTAATATTTTTCCCTCAATTGTTTCCTTTGTTTTTTGGTTTTTTTTTTTTTAATTTTAAACATTAAATCATTGCTGCTACCAGGGATGTCACTGTACGGATTACATATCATCTTTGCATTTTTGAGGAAAACCAAGAGTTACATTAATTATCAGCATGCCCTTATAGAATGCAAAGATACAGAAAAGGAAAAGGGAATTATGTATTCAAGCTCCAGTCCCCCACCTAGCTGCTCTCAATCTTCCCCCTGGGTATAGAACTGGTTCATACATTGTTTCAAGAGGCAAAGAGAGAATTGAAAACTACTGGCTTGGTCCATGACCTTGCTTAAATCCCAAAACTAAAACTGGAAAGCAAATAAAATTCTAAACTCAATATGATAAAGCTGGAAGAAACCTTCAAGGTCATATAATTCAACCCCCTTGTTTTAGAGATAAGGAAACTGAGATCCAGAGAGGGCAAGGGACTATTATAGAAGCAGCCCTGATGTAATGAAAAGGCATATCTCCTCACACAATTCTTTTCCTGTCCACCTGGCATCATTAAATGAAAGAGATATGATATCCAAAAATAAAATGGGTTGAAAGATGAATGCCTAGAGGAAAATTTTAGGCAAGCAAAAGCCAAATAGATATAGCATCTACCAAAGTGGTTTTTAAAAGGACTAAAAATTTGGAGAATCACTAGTTTACCTTAGAAAAAGTCCTTTAAATATTCACAGAAGCTTTAGAAAATGTCTTTTTAAGACCATTAGACATTTTCTGTCATATCAAGCTACATCTCTTGGATACAGTATTACTAAAGTCAAAATTTAAGACAAAATGTAAAAATCCTTTTAAAAATATTTAAAATGTTATTAAAATGTCCAAACCTTAAGTCTTCCATGTATTTATTTCTTTAAGAGCATACTCCAAGTGTGGAGTTTTACAAATGAAATACCTGTTTCCTGATCAGAAAAATGGTGAACTTTTGAATACCAAAGTGACTTCCAATACAAAAATTTCTTAACAAATAGAATAGAATAAGCTATTCTCCCTCCATGGGCCTAAGGAACAAAAGCCTAGATTCCAAAGTCACTGTTTCTAGCCTTAAAAGCAAAAAAGTTCTTTTATAAAAAGAACCATGATTAAAGCAACTGCACATCATTAAAACAAAAAGGTTTAACTACTTATAAGTCTTAAAGACCATCAATTTAACATCATATTTCATTTTTGCGGCAACTTGCTGATAAGACATTTACAACTGCTGATAAGACACTTAGGGATTGAATCACATTTCCTCATGCCATATTTCAAAAATTTCAAACTAAGTATTAATTGCATATGTTTTTTCTTAACTCTTTAGGTATGTGATCATGTGATGAACCTCTTTGGACTCAGATGCTAATTACATTATAATTTGTATTGTAAGTTTTATTTCATTATCGAGTTGTAAAATCCTATAGGAAAGGGACTTAGTGTATCTAGAACTGAAGAATATATAAAAATAAAACATCAACAACCAAGGAAAGCAACGGGCCTAAAATGAAAATAAACCAAGTAATTGCACAAGAAAACAAAAGATGAGTAGTCTCTTTCATAATAGATTCATAATTAAATTTATAGCATCTTAGATTCCTGGAAAAGATGCTATAAATTCAAAGACCACCTAAATTTAGTTTTCACACATTATACAGCTATTCTTTTAATTGTCAAGTGACTTAAGATGGCAAAATGGCCTTCTTCATGAAAGGTCACTATTTTCACAGTACTACAGAATATAATCATTATTTCTAATATCAGCCAATAACTTTTTAAAGAAATAATCTTAAAATTCTTACTTGTAGATTTTATCAGTCCTCTGTGATTTAAACACATTTTTCCTCAACAATAAATCAACTTTAAGTTTAATTTAGTTTTTCTTATATATGTATATATATATATATACATATATATATATATATATATATACTATTTTCTCCTCTTTACTTTTCTTCAGTCTTTTTAGGGGGAGATCTATGTTTTATTTAACAACATAACTTATATGGGAATGTTTTGCATAATTTTATGTGTGCATCTTAATAGAAAGTGAAAGTGAAAAGGAAGGGAGTGAATGTGGATCTCAAAGTTTTAAAATTAAGGGTAAAAACTTATTTTACATAAAGCTGGGGAGAAGAAAAATATGAAATCAAAAAAAAAGAAAAGGGACAAATCTATTTGTAGAAAAATATTTATATTTTGGTAACAAAGAATTGGAAATAAAAGTAATGCCTATCAATTGGGAAAAAAAAAATTAGTTTTTCTTGAAATTGTCACTGTCCCTATATTGTCTACAAAATAAATCAAATGCAAAATTTAAGAATTTAAAGTATCCATTGAAAATCTATTCTGCTCATGCCAAACATCACAGTAAGTTCCAAATGAATATGTAACCAAGGCAAAAAAGATCATAAACAAATTAAAGGAGAAAGGAAGGAGATATCTTTTAAAAAATAGTGAAAGTGACAGAGAACATAAACTGTTTTTTGATAATATAAAGTTGAAAGGTTTCTGTTCAAAATCTACACAGTGAGAATTAAAAGGAAAACACTTGACCTGGGAAAAAATATTTTCAGCAAATTTCTCTGATAAAGATTTGATAAATCCAAAATGTTTCGGGAACTGCATAAAGATATAAGAATGAGAACTATTCTCCAACAGATGGACAGGTAGTGCTCAAAAGAATAAATACAAGCTTTCAACAACTATGTGAAAAAAAAATGCTACAAATTACTAATAAGAAAAATGCAAATAAAAACAATTCTGAGGTTCCTCCTTGCCCTCAGCATAGTGACAAAGGCAACAAAACAGAAAAATCAATGAAAAAATTATGCAAAAACAAGTATATTAGTACATTTTGACAGTCATGAAATACTTCAATCATTCCTGAAAACAATTAAGAATTCAGGGAAGAAAAGGATGAAATTGACCAAACTCTCTAACCCAGAAATCTCACTGCAAAGGAGATCACTGATCATAAAGATCTATACAAACCAAAATATTTATATCAGCATTTTTTGTAATAGAAGAGAAATGGAAACAAAGCAGATAACCAATGAATGGGTAAGGCTAACATGAATGTATTTGAACTGCAGAGAAGCATGAAAAGACTTCTAAGAACTTGTAAAAAGTGAAATAAGCAGACCCAGACAACAATATACATAATGATTATGAGAATAAAAAAGGAAATAACAAAAACAAAGCAACTGAAACTTGAATGCTGTGAAATTACAATGAGCATGCATGGCCCCCAAATAAAAGATATGAGAAGACAGGTACTCCCTTTTTGCTTTGAAGAGATCAAGAATATATGTTGCTAGTCTATTTCAATTTCTTATTTAGTGAGGATAAATTGCTTTATTTTCTTCTTTTGCTCTCTTTGTTACAGAGGGTTGGTATAAAAATGAAAGTATCCCAAAACAAAAATTTGGTTTTTTGTTTTTGTTTTTCATCTCAGTCAATCATTTTGTAATAGGCAAAAAACAGAGAAGTAAATGACAATGGATGGAAGGGCTGTGGAATAGCAACAAAGCAAATGCACTGCTGAGTGCTCCTAGAGTGATTCAATCCCTTCTAAAATGCAATTTAATAGTACACCCGACCACTAAACCAATGCATGCCTTTTGACCCAGCTATACATCTACTCCCCAAAGAAAATAAAGATAGAGGGAAAGAAGCTTTGTGTACAAAAATACTTATATCAGCACTTTGTTGTAGCAAAGAACAGGAAATTAATGAATCAATCAACAAGCATTTATTAAGTACCTCCAATGGGCCAAACACTAGGACTATAAATATAATAAAGGAAATCATCTCTATTCAAAAAGATCTTATATTCTAGTGAGACAGACAATTGTGTTTGTATATGTATATGTATGTATACACACATAAATATGCATGTGGTTAGACACATGTACTGTGTGTACATGTACTTCTATGGAGGGTATTAGGAAAGTTTCATGTAGAAAGTGTCACCTAGGTTTTTCTTTAAATTTTAATCCTGAGAGACTTCAAAGGTACAAAAATAACAGTTGGGGTATTATATGCAAGAAATGTGAATTTTACACTAGAAGTAATAAGATAGCAACTGAATTTACTAAATAGGGAAATAATGGGTACACATCCTTATTTTAAAAAAAGACATCAGCATTATATATGATAGACTTGAGTAGGGAAAAACTTGAGACAAGAAGATCAATTAGGAGACCTTTTCAATAAACTGAAATGAAGGGTGATGAGGAGCTTAATTAAAATAGTATTTATAAGTAGAGAGGCTTGCTATAAGAGATATTATAAGATGAAAATGGCAATAGTTGGCAAATGATGGGGTAAGTGGTGAAGAAGAGTGAAGAGTAGAAGATGACCATAAGGTTATGAAATGGGAGACTAGAAAAATGGTGGGGATTTCAAAAGAAATGAGGGAATTAGGAAGGTTTGAGAGAGGGAAGAAATAGTAAGTTCATATTTGGACATCTGTTTGAGATGTGTCTGGGACATGATGTAGGACTGAAGCTCATGAGACATAAACTGGGGCCTAGATATATAGACATGGGAGTCACCCACAAAGAAATGATAATTAAATCCATGGGAACTGATGAGATCATCACCAAATGAAAGTTTGTTTACTGTTGTTGTTATTGTTGTTTTTTAAAGACTAGGGAACTAGAAAATATTCATAACCAGGGACCTCATATAAATTATGAAGTAACTAACAAGATGGAGATAAAACAGCAATAGATTTACATAACCTTTTAAGGTTTGCAAAACCATTCTTGTTGCAATGAGCCAAATGGTTAGGCCTAGAGACAAGAAAACCAAATTCTAATCAGCTATTGCTCTACTTTAATTTCCCCCATCTGCAAAATAGGGATAATAAGAGCACCTACCTCCAAGGATTATTATGAGGAAGAAATGAATTAATATTTGTAAAGTACTTTATAAATCTTAAGGTGCTGTATAGATAGTAATAATAATATTAATATTAAGTTAGCTCATTTGACATTTACAACAACCCCATAAGATAATCACTACTATTTTCTCATTTCCCCATTTTAAAGATGAGGAAAATGAGTTCAAGAGATGTTAAGGGCCTTGCCCAGGTTGCACAGTTACCTGAGGCAGGTTTTTGATTCAGAATAACTAGGACATAATAATGTCATCAAAATCTAGAGAGGAAAGAGTGTCCAGGAAAAGAGGGTCAACAGTGTCATAGACAGAAGAATGGTCAAAAAGGATAAGTACTAAGAAAAAGAGCCATCAGTTTCAACAACTAAGAGATTGGTAACTTTGGAGCGACAGGTCTAGTCAAATAATGAGGTCAAAAATCTATCATAAATAGAAATTACAAAAGGGACAGATTTAGAGAAACCTGGGAAGACATATAAAATAGCATAGATCAAAATAAACAAAACCAAGAGAACAATTTATACACCTACAATATCAAAAGAAAATAGCTGTGAAAGACTTAAGACTAATGGTCAATGCAATGGCCAATTATAATTTGAGAAGACCGATGTTGAATCAAACTTCCCACTTCTTGGAAGAGATATTATGAAGAAGAAAGGAGAAGGAAAAAGAAAAGAAGAAAGAAACACTTTTTTAAAAAACACAGAAGAGTTCAGCAGTAGTATTACTACTACTATATTAAATTTAATATATTCAAAAAGCATTACATAAGATTTATGCTTTCATGTACAATTTTTATCTATTTTTCTGTGCATGTTAAATGTTTATAACAAAAGAAATTTAAGGAAAATTTAATCAATTTGCTATGGAGACGCTATCAGAGAAAAAGTACATTTGATATTATGAACATAAACTGATAAAGAATTACTTTATTCCTAATAAATACAAATCCTATACAGAAACATGTCACACATAAAAAAAAAAAACCTGCCTGAGCATTAATTTGTATTAGTATCATTCAATGTTTCTGTTTATTGAATTGATTGAATAGCTAACTTAAAAACACCACCTTCCACAAACCAACTCTTATCAATAGTTTATGGCTGTAAGAGCCCAGACTAGAAGAATGCTGCCTTGGAACCAAATAGTTTCAAATGAGAACAAAAAATGTAATTAGTGAATATTCAAAGAAATATAATTTGCCAATGGCATTTTCAACCACATCCACAGACAAAAAAAAAAAAAAAACCCTTCAAAACTGCATGTTTGAGGATGAAAAAGTCTTCACTGGTAGTGACTAGTTCTCACAAAGAAGTATAAATAAGCACACAGGGAGCTCCTTTGTGCTTGGCATATGAGATATATCAAGATATCTACTGAAATGACCTTAATTGTTCTCCTTCCCTGCCTCAAATCTCTGCCCACTCTAAAACACCCTCTGTACAACTGCTGATTGTAATTGTATGACATATCATACTATGTCACTGCCCCACTCAATATTTAGAACTAATGGCTCCCAATTGCTTCTAAGATAAAATATAAACTCCTCTATTTGGCTTTTTAAAAACCTTCATAACTTCATGGGAATTAAACTTTCTAGTCCTCTTACACATTGCTCCTCTTGCCATACTCAATTGATTGATTTATTAATAATAAAACATACCAAAGCAAAGATTCAACTATACTTTTAATGGCTAACTATTTAGTCCAGCTTTGGCTGTGAGCAGGGAAAAGAGAAGTAGAAACTAGTATTATCTAGTATTTTTATAGCACAATAAAGCAATTAAATACAGCTATAATTTACACAGACTTATCAGGGAGGTAACTCAGTATCAGCCCATTTTACAGATAAGGCTACAAAAAAACAAGAAGTTAAATACCTTGTGTCAGAGGCAGCTAGCCTCAGACCAGGGCAAGATTTATGAATCACGAAAAGTTTGCTTAGCCTTAGAAAGTCAGCCCGGTTCATTTTGTAGAAGATTAAGAAGTAAAAGGCAAAGTACTTAGTAGCAGAGAAATTCTAATATTCAGGTTGTATATTAAAAAACATACCTCTTAAAAATTGTAAAAGGGAGAAAACATTCAAAAAGAAAGTATCTATTTTGAGCTACATTATAGCCAGATGGAGATATATATTAGAATCTCTATTCTATAACAAAAGCTAGAGTTAGAAATGGAAATAGTGTTGTCATTCAAAGATTGATAGTGATGACTCATCATAAGGCCATCACCTAAGAAAGAATGAAGAGAAGAAAAATAAAGAAAACTGTTCAAAATGAAAAGCAGAGTTCAATGATGTGGAATAATGCATCTCCAAAAAGCAATTGTTTCAAATGCTTGCAACAATCCCCCTCCCACGATGAACCTAAAATGAACTTGCATCTTTTCAAATTACCTAATTAATAATCCTCATTTTTCCTCATACCCACTGCCTTCTTAATGATATTTAATGCAACACCGATGGAAATCTTTCCTGCTCCACCACAAACCATATCATTTACATAAAGCAGTTTAAGACTTTTTTAAAGACTGATTTGATTAGAAAATTTCTTAACAGTTCCTTTTAACCATGTCTTTTGATTTACTTTTTTAAAAATTTAATTTGTTTGATAAGCAAGTAAGAAATCAGTGTTCACATAAATTTATGAAAATCAATATTATAAAAATTAATTTATGCCTTCTGTATCATATCAAACTACCAAAGTGTTACTTTACAAAACTAAAAACAATTCATCTAGAATTAAAAAGTCAATAATCTCAGGAGAAACAATGAAAAATTGAGAAGAAAGGAGGCCTAGCTCCAGCTATACTATATAGTAATAACCAAAAAACTATTTGATGCTAGTTAAAAAAAAAAAAAAAAACAGAAAGATCTCCAAATGGAAAAAACTAAGTACACAATTTTCCAGAAACAACTAAACATTGAAGAGTATTCAATAAACCCACAATAAACCAGAACTATTATAGTTAGGACTCACTATTCAATAATCATTTCTGGAAGAGCTAAACAGCAGTCTGGCAAAAATTAGGATTAACCAGACTTCTCACAACATATAACACAATAAGCTCCAAATGGACATAAGATATAAATAGAGACAGTTATAAACAAATTAGAGGAATAGGGAATGACACATTTTTCACAAATATGGACAGGGGAAGAATTCTTAACCAAACAAGGAATAGAGTATCACAGGAGAGAAAATGGATAATTTTGATTTCATAAAATCAAAAAAGTTTCTGACTAAACAAAATTAGTATAGGAACACTTGGAAAAAAAATAAGGAAAAATCTTTGTAGCAGTTTTCTCAGATAAATACCTAATATCCAAGTCTTATAATCTTCATGTAGCTATAAAAACTTTAAAATGCATTAACATTTTGGGGACACACTGTATACAAAGAAGAACCATTCTCCAATTGGCAATTTGAACAGGAAATTTAAAGGCAAATTATCAATTGCCATATGAAAAAAGTGCCATGTCACTCATAGTAAGACAAAAGCAAGTTAAAACAATTCAGAAATTCTACCTCACATCTACCAGATTAGCAATGACTTCTAAAAAATAAAAGAAAAATGACAATTACTAAAAGAACTCTAAGAGACAGACAGTATTTCAATATAACTGGTTTCCTTTGAAATCCCTTTCATTTTAGTTTAAGCATTTGAAAACATTATTCTGAGAAAAGGTCCACAGGTTTCACCAGACTGTTAAAACACACACACACACACACACACACACACACACACACACACACACACACACACACAC
>JAJPUD010002032.1:140733-185309 GCA_023553655.1 Myrmecobius fasciatus | reverse complement strand
CACACACACACACACACACACACACACACACACACACACACACACACGGTTAAAAACTACTCATGGAGAGTGGTCCAGAGCAAACAGAAAAAGGTTAAATGGTCTTTTAATCCAGTCTCAGACACAAGTTGTGTAATACTGGGCAAGTCACAACTTTTATGTGCCTCCATTTTCTCAGCTATATAAAATGAGAGGATAAGATTCTGTAGCCCCTAATGTCCTTTCTAGACTTAGAAACTGAGTGGATGCCCATTAGTTGGGGAATATCTGAATAAATTATAGTATATAAATATTATAGAATATTACAGTTTTACAAGAAATGATCAGCAGGATGATTTCAAAAAAGCCTGGAGAGACTTACATGAACTGATGCTAAATGAAATGAATAGAACCAAGAGAACATTGTATACAGTGGTAACAAGATTATGTGACAATCAACTATGATGGACTTGGCTCTTTTCAACAATGAGGTGATTCAGGCCAATTCCAATAGACGTGATTGAGAGAGCCATCTGAATGTAGATCGCAACTTTGTATTTTTACCTTTTTTGTTTTCTACTTGCTTTTCTTCTTTATTTCTTTATTTTCCCTTTTTAATTTGATTTTTCTTGTGCAGCTTGACAAATGTGGAAATATGTATAGAATAATTGCACATGTTTAATATATATTAGATTGCTTGCTGTATAGGGGAGGGGGACTGGGGAAAGAGAAGGTGAAAAATTTCGAACACAAGGTTTTGCAAAGGTGTATGTTGAAAACTATCTTTGCATGTATTTTGAAAAAAAAATTTTAAGTCTAGAAAAAAAGATTTAGAATCCTATAATCTATATATATAGTATGGAGAGAAAGCAATGATGGAATGGAAGGAGTACTACTGCTCTACAAATCAAATAACAAGAATTTAAATTCTTTCTTTGAACATTGCCTGTGTGACCATGGGCAATTTATTTAACCTTCCTGTCCCACAGTTTTCCTAACCAAAAAAATTAAGGGATTGGAAAATATGGCTTCATAAGTCCCCTTACAGGGTAGCTGAGTGGTACAGTGGGTAGAGCACCAGGATTGGAGTAAGGAAGATTCATCTTCCTGAATTCAAATCCAATCTTAGACATTTACTAGCTGTGTGACTGGGAGCTGAGGAAAGAAACAGCAAGCCACTTCAATATCTTTGACAAGAAAAGCCCTAACAGGGCCTAACATGCTTATTTTAGAGAAGTAAACTGAGACTCTTCTAAAAGTAAATAACTTGAAAAGAGGCCTGCAACTGGTGGGAGAACTAGAAGTAGAATCCAAATATGTTTCATCCCTAGTCAAGTGTTTATTCCCAAGCATTTATAATCCAGAAGTTTCCCTTATTCAATCTCTCAATTTCCTATATGTAGATTAAGCCTTGACCTCAGCTTTCTGTCAGGAAGCTCTTGGCAAACATCTCTGGTTATTTCCTATTCTCCTACTCCGATAATGGGGAAGGCAAATAAACTAATTGCTCCTATGTGTGCTCCCAGTCTTCCTAAGCCCCTTCAGATGGCTTCCTCCTGAGCTTTTCTAATTGAGTAAGTCTATTGACTGTTCCCTGTACTGTTTCTCTGTTTATTCCAGAACTTGGAAGAAACTGGCTGTTATACCTTTTAGAGTTGGGTTCCTGATTCAGTATTCTATAAAGGGAAAGAAGAAAAAGAGAGGATAAATTAAAATTGTGAAATGTACACAACTACTTAAACAGATTTCAATTAAATTTGTTAGATGGTTACAGAAAGAAATTGTCTAAGGAAAGATAATTTTTTTTTAAATGATGGCATGCCCAAGAAAAATAAAATAAATTCTTGCAATAAATATACATAGCCATCACTATTGTTTTTTCAAAGATTCAAAGACTGCAAAACACTGGTTTTGCAACTTTGTAAGTTCTTTCAGTAAGCTGGTATATCACTGGTTCAATGACTTGAACTCATGGAGGACATTGGGGTGCTCTCTCATCATCTGTAGATATCTGGGATTTGAATTCAGGAAGAGGAATTTTCCTTACTCCAGGCCCAGCAGTCTATTCACTACACCACTTAGCTACCATATAAGGGGTACCCATTTATCTTGGGTTTCAATTTCATGGTAAGCTGTTTTGTTCTATCCTGACCACTATGTAGATAATTATCATTAATAGAGAAAATCAATAAAAAATAAAACTTAAACATTTTTGAGTGAATGTGCCTAGGTACTGAGAAAAGAAAGATGATAAAAGGATAGAGGCTACCAGAACACTTGTGTCAATAGGAGAAGCAGATAGGCTGCAAGGGAAAGACCACCAGAAAAACACTTTTGGCTTTTTTGACTAGACAATGCCAGGGCAGAGATAAAATATAAAATGGCTGTCTGCTTTGCAAAATCCTGATATGTTCCAAAGAATATTATTTTCCCAACTGATTACTGGGAGAGATGTTAGGTGACTGAATTGGGTGTCAATGATTTGTAAAGTACCCTGGGATTGCTATAGCTATGACTGGTTATATGTGGGAATAAAAGACCTGTTTTATATCCAAAAAGAAAAAGAAAACAAGTGATGGTACAGCAGAGTGGGACCTAGAAGAAATGGGCTACAAGAATAGACATCTCTCTCTCTATGTGATGCTGGGCAAGTTCCTTCACCTCTCAGCCTCAGTTTCCTAATTTGTAAAATGAAAGACTATTATATGTCAGTAATTCTGAAAGTATTCTTCAAATGTTAAACCTCAAAAATCACTGTAGTTCAACTTAGTCCAATCTCCTCACTTCACAGATAAGAAAGAGAAGGTGAAATATGCCCAAAATGACAAGCTAAATTCTTTCAGAGATAAGAATATGACCCAAATATCCTACATTATTTCTACTATACAAGAATATCTCAAGTAAAATGCTTTATTACAATTAATGTTTTTTAAAAAAAAATCTCATTCATATCAGTCTGGCTAGAGAATGAGACTCTATCTCATGCAGATAAAATTTACTAAATTTATTGAAAATATGAAAATATAAATTATCTTCTTCTATAAAAGCTACCTTCTCAGTATCCAAGTGGGTAAATTAAAAAAAAAAAAAACCATTTGCTCAAAGTATCCTTTGAAACTGAGGCAAATAGCCACTTAAGGTAAACCCAAATAACCAAGAGAAGAGATAAATATTCCTAAATTGGCATTACTAAAATTAAATTAAAAATACTACAAACTAGATAATATAGGCCTAGAAACTCAAAAATTTAAAAAGTAAAAACTGATTATCCCACAAAATATAATTCATTTGATCAGCAAATACTGCAATCTCTTTGAGGAATTTCATATTTAAAAAAAAAAAAATCAACAAGCATTTTTTAAGCACTTACTATGTGCCAGAAGCTGAGCTTGACCCTGGGATTACAAGTACAAAGAATGACTCTACTCAAAAGCAGTCTACTTGAATAGTAAAGTACATAAATAAATACATACACCATCAATATAAAACACATACAAATATAAGAAAGAAAGCATGATTTGATTTTTTTTTTAAAAGATACTGAATTGAAAAGTCCAGGGAGAGAAATATGTTCTAATAGAGGCTCTAATGCCAACTAGCTGACAGTCTCAAAAATGTTGCTAAACCTCAGTTTTTTTTAAACCTCTAACATAACAAGGGCAGCATGACATAATGGTCAGGGAGTCAATCAAAGGCCTTGGTTAAATTCTCTTGTACAGTATCATGCTAAAATCCTCATTTTACCTTCCTAGTTAAACAAATACTGGGTGCTAAGAAAAAGTAGGAGCAGGATCCATTCTTACAACAAAATCTGATAAAATTATTGATATAATAAAATATTTTATACTTTCTTCTAAATGTTCCAGTCCCATTTTGATTTTTTACGTTAAATTGTATCACAAACTCCTACCAGACTGAAATTATGAAGTGGTCCTAGATTTTCCAACAATATGCCAATAGAGCATATGAGCTCTGGCAGGTTCTCCCAAACAAGAAAAGATTTTTAGGGTTCTCAAAACAAATTACATCTAAGATCCAATTTAGCTAATCAATCAACAAATATCTATTATGCATTTATGTGACAAGACATGGAGTTAAGTTGGGGAATACAAGATTGTAAAGAAATGATCCTTGTCCTCAAGGGGCTTAAATTCTAATCAAGGAAATTATGTACAAATCCATAATATACATATCCATGAGCCAGATATTATGCCAGGCCAGGGGATGAAAAAACTAAAGTGCAAGAGTTCCTGCCCTCAGGGGCTTTCAGTCTAAAGAAAAAGAAAGGACCAGTACATATTCATTATACACAAGAGTGTTCACCAGTAGTTCAGGAGAGGGAAGATTAATAAAGCAGTCTGAGGAAATCTAATGGCTCTCTCAGAAAAACATTCTAAAATAAAACACATAGGATTACAAGACATGAATTATATTTAAGTACAGCTACCAAACTAAATTTTTTAGGTGAAAAACTTCTGTATTAAAATTTCACTTAGTAAAAGGCATCTGAGTCGGTTCTTAAAGGAAATCAGAAGTTCCAAGAAGCAGAGATCAAGAAAGTACATTTCAGGCTTTGCAAATAACCAAATAAACACAGGAGACAGAGGATTCCATCTAAGAAACAGTAAGCAGGCCAGTATGGTCACAGAATTCATAGAAGGGAGCAATGTCTAATACTACTACAAAGATAGTATGGGTCCAAGCTATGTGAACTTTAAATTCCAAAAAGGTAAATTAATATTTGATCCCATTGTTAAAAGGGAACCACTAGAATTCAGGGCTCCTTGGATTTCCTCATCAGTATGTTTTCTTAAAATACAAAGCACCTCAAAGTGATCACTTTGTAAGTAAGTACAGCCTTCTGGAGCCCTAATCCATTCATCATCTCATACCACCAAATTTCAAAGATTCAAACTGAAGTCAAATTTATCTCCTGGATTTAAGAAGTGTAGTTCATCCTGCCTGATAGCTTTTCTTTGGAGCATTTGTACACATCTGAGATCATTGATTTCTATTCCCGGTTCTTTTCCTTATATTTTATTTCCCATGACTTTCTAAATGTAATCTAAATTGTTGAGTGCAATGAAAGTAACTTGTCTCACCCTAGCATTCTAAACTTCTAAGAAGAACATGGAGGTGGGGGGAAGGAGAAGTGCTGAGAGAGAGGAAGAAAATAAAATGGGAAGATAATGTGGGTGACAGAGCTGAACTCAAGAATACCTTTGTGGCCTCCTCCACTCACAAAATTTTGATGAATCTAGTAGAGTTCCATTCACCTGAATTTGAGGGAAGGCAGGAATGGAAGAACACTGAGAAACAAAAATGAATGCCAAACACAACTGATCTTCCTTGCCATCAAAATTCAGCATTATATAGTTCCCAAGTATGGTATTCCCAGTAATGCACCTAACTTAGGATCCAATGTGCTTAACAGATCAAGTTCACAGCAATTATGATTTCACTCATCCTCCATTTGAATTATACAACAAGACTAAGATAGTTACACTTTCTTCTCTGAAAAAAAATCACCAATTTAGTATATCATGGTTTTCAAAATATCCTTTCATGCATGTCAAACTGCTGCCATTCTAATATATTTTTGAAGCCTCAACTATAATATTCTAATTATTAACATGTGTTACGTTTAAAGATTTATGGAGAAAAGGGAATAGAGATTTCTTCAATCTTCCCTATTCTCCATATTTTAAGAATTTTTCTTTATTAGAAGCAGTGAGATATAGTCAATTGAGAACTGGGTTCAAGTCTTACTCCCCAACACTTATTAACTATGAGACTGAAATTGTCAGTGCTCTAAGGACATAAGATACTGATCTGATAAGTAAAGGAAATTTTATCACTTGAAGACCTCTTTATACCAATGAAATTACAGATCTAGTCTCAAAAACCTAGTCTTTATGATAAATTCTGAATATAATTTTTCAAGAATAATATGGCATTTAAAATAGCATGCCTTGCTCCTAAGGTTTTAAATGACAAAAAAAAAAAAAAAAATTACTTCTTAAAAATTCCTATTCCCTAAAGGCAAGCTGTGTGAGGAAATCAATTCCAAGAATAAAACACACCTCTCCATCTCCAGAAAGTATTATCATTTTAGCAAAAGGTAGGTACCCACTCTTCTCCTTCTACTTAGGGACTTTCTCTTGTTGACTTTTTGATCTAGAGATTAGTGTATATATTTCTGTCAAAGGCTTGCTTGTAGGCTACTATAACCACCCATTCCTGCAGAGATTAGAAACAACAAGTTTACTGCCCTGCAGATGAAAAACTAAGCTTTACAAGTCTAAATAAAAGAGGTTAAATGACTAGTCCAAGATTACACTATTTAGTGTCATGGACAGGACTTAAACTCAGGTTTCCTGATTTTTTTTTTTTTTTACTACACTAAATTGCCTGTGTTCCTTTTAATCTGGTAGAGCTATTAGTTTTCAGAAATTTAAAGATAAAAATGAATCATCAGAAAAGAGCAGAAATTACTCACAGTAATGGCTCAGAAAAATGAAATTCTAAAGTTACATATGGTTTATTTCAGTAAAATATGGAGGACTTGCCTCAACCCTAAGCTTCTTTTCCAAAAATTAGTGCTAGCTATATGTATTTAAAACTACAAAAGTACAGAGGGGAAATATCATTTAACTATGAGATTGAGATTTTCTTCTGTTCCCAAATTTTTGCCTTCTAAATATCCTAAGCATCCCCTCCTTCACTCACAAGAATGTAAAAAACATTTAAATTAACAAACTAATATATGTTTTAAAGATACACTTTCAAATGTACTTTATCAAATAATTTATACAGATAAACAAATAATCTAAAATGTATTTTTATATTCCCTCGCTTTAAAAAAAATTATAGAATCTAAATATCCCACACACCTCAATTTTCTCCAAGTTATCTATCTCCCATTTAGAAACACCCCCCAAAAAAAGGATTATCTTTTGCATTAAATGCCAAAAAATATTATGAATTTGGAAGCATAACTTGTATATACTTCAAGAATCTGAGATTTCATCTGCCTAGTTATTCTCTCCACTCATGCAGATTGAAATCTTCTTCACTTCAAGAGATGGCCTATGAGAGTTGTTAAGGTCAAAAAATTTACTTCCAGCTAGTAATTTTATGGTAATAAATATTCTTATCATAAATCTTAAAAAAAAACTAATGCTCTTTTCAAAATCATAGTGGCTTACAGATCTAGCAGTATTTTTCCAGATCTTTTCATTAATCCTGTCAGTTAATTTCAATACATTTCTCCAGAGCTGATAAATCAGTTATCTGAACAAAGTCAAGGATGAGAGAGCATATATCCCACCTTTTATTACAAGTGCAATCCCCTGTTCTATAGACAGAGCTAAATGAAGCACACGCATTTCTCTGAAATTTTGTCTATTATGCTTGTAAAAATTTCTAAATGTACTCCCAGCAAAACATATTTAACAACATCTTTAACAAATAGTATGATTTATTAAAAAGAGCATATATTGTCATTTGTAAAAGTAAACTACGAAAGGGACATCTTAAAAAAAAAAGTGTCCATTCACCACACTGAAAAATTTGTAAACTAATTTGAATTAACCACAGGTTTTAAAATCTTTTGTACAATTACCTTCTAAATTTCTTCCCTAACATATCTTTAAAAAAAAATTTCAAAAAATATAAGGAATAAATAACCAAGTCTGAATTTATGGGTTAGCCACAATACATCTTAAATCCCAAGAAAATTTGCCTACACTTAACTAGTTCCCCCTTCAACCAGTATGTATATGCACAAGGATAAAAATCCATTAACATTAGCCTAAGGAAATATAACTAAGGAGACAAATCAATTATAAAAACAAATTATTTTTTAATCAACCACCATTTTATATTATATAAACTATTCCCACCAATGTATGGGAGAATTCAAAGGAATAATTCAGGAGAAATTCATATAACTTGACATTATGACTTACAATTTAAAACAGTTTCTTTTTCCAAATGAATTAGCAGAAACATTCGTTGACATACTTAGCTTCATCAGTATATTTATATGAAACATAGATTCTAGCTACACTGCCAACCATGTTAACCAAGGCTCTCTAGATTCATTGAAATTTCAAGCATGTAAAATTTCTTTTAACAGACAATGCAAAGGTGTCTGCTTTGCAGGAACAGAGATGAACCAGCTTGGCTTTATGAAAGAACCAATTCTTTCCTTTTCTCCAGGGAAAGGAGAACTAGTTAGATTATCATTACCTAAAACCCCAAATTTTCTGGGATACTATATGTAATAACTTCTGAACAAAGATAAATTATTTTTGTTTCACTGTTACTGCCCATCCCAAATGGTAAATGACTCTCTGCCTCTTTCAAATTCACCTACTATCTACCTACAGGTGCATACATTTGATTTCTTCTTTATCTGGAATGAAAGCTGTAAGGTAGATTGCCACAAAAAAAAAAAAAAAAAAAAAAAAAAAAAAAAAAGTGTTTCTATGCCTTACTGTACTGCAAACTAATTTATAGCTAAATATATGAAACAGCAAACTCAAATCTTTAAGTCACCAGGTCTTATCTAAAGATCTACATATGAAAAACAGAATTTCAAAAGATGGAGAAAATATATTGTAAGAAACAATTCACATAAAGATAAAAATTAAAACTGAATTGGAAAATTCAATTAAGAGTCTACTATGTGCAAAGCACTCTAGAAAATAAGATTTGGAACATTAAGTGCAATGTTACATGCAAAAATTGGTCCAACTAGCAATACGTAGATATTCTTTCTAAAACAGAGAAAAAAATCAGAAGTCAGAAGTCAAAAGTTTAGCTTCCTAATACTTATAAAATAGCAATATAAAAAGGCTGACACTTTGGATGCACAGGAAAATAAGATACCTTCCATTAAAATAGGAAAAAAATTGAAGTGAAATCAAATTACCATAATATTTATTTCAAGTCTAATAGTAAGGACTATTTCATATTAGAATATTTTGTATAACAGCATAAAGCTACCTAAGTATTACATAGAATTTCTGTATTTAAAGAAAACACGGTTTATCAACAATAACAATAAATACATTGCATTTAAGTAGTTTCTTTTATTCATATTATCTCAAGTGCCATTTCACTGGAATTGATTGACTAACACAACAAAATGATCATTAATTGCATTTTATCTGTTGGGCGTTGATATTTTTCTTTTTAACAAAATCCAAGTACTCTAGGCTATGACTGATGAGTGACCTTGAGGCAGCACTTGGAAGGCAGTTGCCATAGTAACACAACCACAAAAGTGGCTCATCCTCAGCAAAAGGACCAACCTGGTGCATAAGGATGCAAGATCCTAGGAAAATAAAGCTTTTCTAGAAATAGGATTTTATGTTTAGTTTGCTTGGATTTTATATAATGGGGGGGCAATACACCTTATTTTCTTGTCTTTTTAAAGTAAAATAAACCAAATATTCAGCCTTCCTATTTATTTTTCCTGGCAAAAAAAAGTATATTTTCTAAAGTTATTTCTGTTGTCTAATCTAATCTATAATGATTATCTTTCCTTTCTGTTTTCTACTGTACTTTCTAAATTAGCAAAATAAATATGAATTTAATATTTTTATTAAAAGAAACTTGGTTTCCAAAACATAATTCTAAGTTGGTTATTTCAGGTTTTAGTTTTTGCTTTTTTCCTCAACTAGACAGTTCCCTAGAGACTTGGCTGTGTTTTATCTCAATTTTCAATCTCCTCCAGTACAACTCCACAGTAAGCAGTTAATTTTATTTAAATTAATTCATTATAAATCAAGAAAATAGTTAAAATTGAAGTTTTCTGATATAATGGCTAATTACTTATTTGTGTTGACTTTTTTTCATAAATGAAAAACTTACAGCAACAAAGAATTTAAGGGACTCACAATGCTGTTTAAGAGGAGTGCTGAAACTAGTGCAAGAATATGGCCATTATAGAGATATGTTTTGCATCACTGCACATGTATAATTTATAGCAAATAGACTGCCTTCTTAAAGAGGCAGGAGAGGAGAGGAATGAGGAGAGTTTGGAACTCAAAATTTTGAAAAACAAATGTTAAAAATTGTTTTTAGATGTAATTGAGGAAAAAAAATAAAATAAAATTTCCCCTGCAAAAGAAACAAAACTAGTCTTATATGATTAACAGGAAAAGATGCACCCTGGAAATCTGAATCTTCCTATGTTTTTACATTATGCACCTCAATAAACTCTAGCATGTACCCTGAACTTCAGTTCCACACCACCAACATTTCAAATTAGAAAATGTCCAACATAAAACTTACTGACTTTTCCCTACAACCCAGCTTCTATCAAAGGCACCTGCATTTTTTAATTTCCCTGAACCTTTACTGTACTGTCAACCTAGTCTCCTCACTGTCACTCATCCCATTTGGTCAATCAGTTGCCATACCTTGCCTCTCTATCAAACAATACTTAAATCTTTCCCCTTTTTACTCTTCAACTAACCAGGCTCTTAGTTCAGTCTTATAACCACTTACTGAACTACTGCAATGTCTTCCTGATTTGTTTCTCTCCTTCTTTCTCCCAACTCCAGTCTATCCTGCAAAAAGTCATTTTCTTGATACCATCTACCACTGTATCTCTCTACTCTACAAAATCAATCTGCATAGCTCATGACTGGGAGGAGCTAAACCTCTTCACCACCCAGCAACTATGTAGCTTCCTTTTTATTCAACTAATCAAACTGCTAAGACTGCCTTATAGTACCACTCACCATCTTTGTCTTCATAAAATATCTCTTCTTTTCCAGTATATATTGCTTTCACCAACATCCCTACAGACCTAGCCTTCATCTGGAATGTAATTTCCTTGAATTAAGGAAAGAGATTATTTTTGTATCTCTATACCCAAGCACAAACTTGGCACGTATTCAACACTAAATAAATTCTTTTCATTCACTCATGAAAGCTCTGCGTTAAGTTTTTCAAAACTTCATCAACAGTGTGATTGTCTAAGTTGTTATGTTAATGCTCAACAACTTAGCATCAATGTAATTAATTCTTGCCCATATTTTCTGAAACTATCCCTATCATCTTATCTTCTTACAGCTTAGAAGTATTCCATTACATTCATATATATCATAATCTGTTCAAACATTCCTTAACTGATGGGCATCCCTTTTTTTCCCCAAGTTCCTTCCCACTACAAAAATTGCTACCATAAATCTTTTCATATATATTGGAAGAGGGATATTTTTCCTCTTTTTTTGTTCCTAATAGGCTACAGGCCTGATACAGGTTACCAATTAGTCAAAAGATATGGGAGGAAAATTTCCAAACTGATTCCAAAGTGGCCGCACGAATTCGTAGCAACAACCTTACCTTCTAATGGGGAAAGACAACACATAAGGAGAGACTGAAAGAAAAAGAGGAACATCCAGCTTGATTTGGAAATAGCAAAGAATTATATCCAAATAGTGACTCATATTCCAACAAAAGGAAGAAAAATTCACTATTGAGAGTCCAGAGTTGTTCCAGGGCCAGAATCTAAGTTTTCATTAAGGAGGTAGGATGATGGTCAGAGAAAAGTCAGCACAGAGTTTGGGGAAGAAAAAAAAAAAAAGCAGAAATAAAACACAATTGAATGATTTGACTGAGACTGAAAAAGTATTTAATACTCCCTGGGAACAGACATCATCATCATCATGTTCATCTTCAGATTCCAATCTCAAATGATACAATAAGGCAGAGTGATTCAACTGTCAAAATGATCTTTCTAAAACATAGATCTGACCATTTCACTGTCCATTCAATAAACTTCAATAGCTCCCTATTTTGACAAATATAAAACTCTGTTTAGCATCAAAAGCCCTTCATAACCTGCTCCCCCTCTACCTTTTCAGTATTCTAACAACTTATTCATGCTGACCCATGTATTTTGCAAACCAATGACAGAGGCCTCCTTGCTTTTTCTTGAACTAGAAACTCCATCATCAAACTCTTGAGTTTTTCCACTGGCTATTTCTCATGCCTGGAATGTTCTTCCTTTCTACGTCCAGATCCTGATTTTCCTGGTTTCCTTCAAACCCCAGCTAAAATCCCATCTTCTACAAGAAACTTTTCCTAGTCTTCTTTAAAGCTAGTTCTATTCCTCTGCTAATTATATCCAAATTATCTTAAATATATCTTAATTACACAAAGTTGTTTGGAGGTCTCCTACACATTGGACTAAGGCCATTGAACATAGGGGCTATTTTTGGTCTTTGTACTTAGATCGGTGCCTAACAATCACATCATGGATGATTAAAAAATGCTTTATTAATAACTTGGTTTGACTTAGAGCAAGCCTAGAAATTTAAAAAGTAGTCATAGACAGGCCACATACTAGCCAGACTGACCCAGGATAAATCACTTAAATTCTCAGTTCTCTGGACAGCAAGACTGCAAGTACCTACTGAAATGTACAGAAGAGGCCAATTTGAAATGTTTGAGCATTTCCCCATCAAGGAATTCCCTAGATTCATGAAGTCACAGATTCAGGCCCTACAGGGTACAGTGGAGACAGTGATGGGCCTGTCGTCAGAAAAAGCTGGTTCAAATCCAGCTTTACACTCCTGCTAGCTGTGTGAACCCTGGCAAGTCACTTAACCGCTGTCTGACTCAGTTTCCTCAAATGTGAAATGAGAATTACAGTAGTATTTAGTGCACAAGGTTGTGGGGTAGACCACAAGAGATAGCACAAGGTCTGACACAAGGCAGGCAGTTAATAAATGATATTCCCTTTCCTTTCTTATCCTATCATTACTGAAACACAGCCAATTTCTAACTGCAGTGACAGACTAGACCAATTTCCTTAAGGTTGAGCTGATACAGGCAAGGCAATAAAGGAAAGAAAAAAAATCTATGCCATTTAAACAATTTGGAGAGAAGGAGTTCTGAGAAGCCTCTGCAAGGCTATAAGTCATTCCTTCTTTTACCACATGACTTTCCCATGCTCTTCAGCTTCCCTTCATGTAGTCTTAGAGATAAAGTGACTCTTGCCATATGCACAATGGACCTATAAAGGAAATTTAATCCATTCAGCTCTGGACCTCCTGATGCTGAGTTCATGACTAGAGAGCCCACCATATTCATCTGCCCAAAATATGCTTCAAATTCTACCCTAGCCATCTTTTTGCCACATATCCTACTGTTTCTTATGTTCCCTTCATCCCTCTTTCACCTATTCTTCTAAGAACACTAAACAAAACAATCTTAATATGATCAGGAAGAGCATTTTAATCAACTTTCCAATGGTTCCATTCACTGTTACTTTCCAAAGCAAAACATATCTCTCAGGCAAACTTTATATATGTTGTCTTCCACTATTAAAATATAAGTTCTTTGAGGATAGTGAATATTTTGCTTGTGTATTCATACCCCAAGTTTAGCTAAGTGCTTAATAAATGCATTTTCATTCATTTATTCTGCTGTCAACCTAAGTGCAAGGCCAACTATAGCAGAGATAGCATTGTGAAAAAGGTCAAAATCCTTCAGAATTACTTCACTCTCTCTGGCTGGCTGAAAGAAGAATGAAATTTCACTACAACTACACAGTTTTGTGGGTTCATTAGTAGCTCTTAAAACCCTCTTTCACCAAGATTCACATCATTGTTAAACTGCAACATAAAAGGTTCTCCAAACCCCAATCAAACAAGAAATGGGAACTAGAAAAGGACAGAGAACAACGAAAGCTGAATGCTTCCCCACAAAGAGAAGATTGATTCCCTTTCTCTGGAAGCTGAGCAAAAATTGTAGAAAGATAGATTATGGCCTAGCTCAACATAGCTCTATCTCATTTTTTGACCATTGAGGTTGAGAAGTTGAAAAGTCCAAAAAAAGCAATAACTAAGAAAAAAACTAAAAACAAAACAAAACAAAACAGAACAACAACAACAAAAAAAAGACCTCCTAAGACAGGAGAGACTGGAGGTAGGCAATGAAAGAAAAACTGTGGACCAGTTTACCTGGTTAATGAATGGAAGTTAAGAATAAAACATGAATGCCCACCTAAAAAGCACATTAGTCCTGCTCTGCCAAGTTAACCTCTAAATCACTCGGTCCTCAAGATGATGCTCAGACTGAGTTGTGAAAATGAACCACTATCCAAGACATACACAGCTAGTTTGTGGCAGACTCATGTCCTGACAAGGAGAGCCAAGTCCTCCTAACACAAAATGATGTTTCTACATGTATCTATAGTATTACAGAACACAAACAAGAGATAAAATTAAATCTAGGTAAGACCTCTTAAGGCATTTATTCCAAAACCCTTTCTTTAAAGATTGCTTCAGTGATTTAACCAAGCTAACCCATGCAATGAAATTAGACCCCAGGTCCCCTAACTCCACAGCAATGTTCACTTCCTTCCATCACATGGATGCTAGGTCTGGGAATGCTCTTTTTTACTTTCTAATTCCTCTTTGTCATCACCTATTTCAGTTTCTTCAAACTGGCCATGCTCACAAGCACAACAGATGAATAGACACCTTGTGTCAATCTAGACAACCCTCCAAATTATGAGGAGTCTAAGAAAAATAACTATTTTTTAAATGTAACATTGGTAAGCTCAGAAAACAGGACAAATAATTAGATCAAGTGCTAATATTCTAAATTGCACAAATGTTATTCTGTATCTTAATTGGAGGTGCCCCACAATTCTGCAGACAAAAAAAAAAAAAAACAAAAAAACACACATACCAGACAGTGCCAGATGAGAGACTGCTCTTATCCTCTTGTCCTCCACATTTTATTGGGGGAGAACAATATGAACAGAGAGAAATAACTACAAAGTAAATCAAAGTTTAGGCAGCTCCGGGGCTAGAGCCAAAATCTAAATTCAAATCTGGCCTCAGATGCCTACTATTGTTTGATCCTGAGTAAGTCACTTATCCCTGTTTGCTCAGTTTCTTCATCTGTAAAATGAGCTAGAAAAGGAAACGGCAAACTAGTATCTTTGCCAAGAAAACCCAAACAGAATCACAAAGAATCAGACACCACTTAAATAACTGAACAACAAAATAAAAGAAATTTCAGGGGAAAGCACTATATAGTAGAAGAATCAGGGCAGGCAAAAGGTGAGGATTACATGGTCAGACCTGCACTTTAGGAAGAGAAAGATTACTTCCAAAGCTAAATGGAAGATGACCAGATTAGGAGAGAGACTTGAGGTAAAGGACCTACCAGGAGAATATTACAGTAGCCCATATATGAGGTGATGAAAACCTGCAGCAGACTGACTTTGGTGTCAAGAGAGAAAAAAATATGTAAAAGAGATATTAAGAAAGTAAAAAAAAAAAAAAAAATCAGCAAGTCTTGGTAATAGATTGCAAGGGAAGGGTTGAAGGGGGTATGAGAGAAAATGAAGAATCATGGATTAAATCTATGTTTTAAGCCTAGTTGACTGGGGGCACAGTGCTACCCTAAATAGTAATGAAGAATTTAGAAAGAAAGGAGAAAGAGTTAGAGAGGAAAGACACTAAGATCAGTTTTGGACAAACTGAGTTCAAGATGTCTATGAGATATCCAGTTTGACAACTATGGATACAAAATTGGAGGTCAGTAGAGTCAGAGCTGGAAGTGAATCTAACGATCATCAGCATAGAGATGATTGAATCCATGGGACCTGATGAGATCACCAAGTAAAAGGGCTATAGAAATATATTGGGAGATGGGGAATAGCAGAAAGCAGTAGAGTTAGCTCCTCTCTCTCAAAAAAGAAAAAAAAAAAAAAAAACTGACTTTGAACAGAGATACTTGCTGTAGAGAAGTCCAGACTCTGAAATACTACCTCAATCCTATCACACTGGCTAGAATGATAGAAAAGGGAAATAATAAATGTTGGAAGGCATATGGGAAAATAGGATCATTAATGAACTGTTGATGGAGTTGTGAAATGATCCAACGATTCTGGAAAACAATTTGGAACTATATATAAAAGGCTATTAAACTGTACATATTCTTTGATTCAACAATACCACTACCAGGTCTGTATCCCAAAGAAAGCCAAAAAAAGGAGGAAAAAAACAACTTTGTACCAAAAATATGTATAACAGCTCTTTTTGTGGTGATAAAGAATTAGAAGTTAAGGGGATATCCCTCAATTGGGGAACAACTGAACAAGTTGTACACATTGTACATAGGAATAGCAATATTCCTATAATTCCTATAATAATTCCAATAATACAATGATCAACTGTGAATGACTTAGTATCAGCAATACAATGAATCAAGACTATTCGAAAAGAAACATAATGAAAAGTGCTATCTATTTCCAGAGAAAGAACAGAGAGAGTCTGACTATAAATCGAAGCATACTATTTTTCATTTTGTTTTTTGTGATTTTTTTCCCTTTCACAACATGACTAATATGGAAATGTTTTACATGATTGCACAAATTTCTATGAAATACTTATGAAGGGAAAGGAAAATGCAAGGAGGGAAGAAAAGAATTTAGAACAAAATTTTTAAAAACTAAGGTGGAAAAACTGCTTTTACATGTAATTGAGAAAATAAAATATCATTTAAGAAAACCTGACCCCTCCAAAAAAGAGAGATCATAAGGGGAAATGGCCCAAATCATAGAATTAGAGGGCAAGGTAAAAAAGAATCCATAGGTAACCTCCTAAAACAAACCCCAAAATTAAATGTCCAGGAACATTACCATATAGTCAAAGAAAAAAAAAATACAGCAGTCAAAATGAAAGACTTTAAGGATTGAGAAGCCACAGTCAAGATCATATATAATTTAGGAGTCACCTCTATCACGAAAAAGAATTTTCAATACAATATTCAAAAAGGTAATGATATGACATTACAGCCAAACTTATCCAGAAAAAAACTGAGCTTAATTCTTTGGGAAAAAACGCATCTTTTAATGAAAAAGGGGACTTCTAAGCATTCCAGATAAAAAGACTATAGCTGAGTAGAAATTCTTAAGTACAAATACAAGAGTTGAGAAAAGGTAAATATGAACAAATTGATAATTGACTGAAAAGAAGATTAAAAAACATTCTAATTTGAGATGATACATGTGACTCCTTTAAATTCTATCATCAGGTTTCTTTTTTTTAATTTTATTTTTTTTTATTTGCAAAACATATGCATGGGTAATTCTTCAACATTAACCCTTACAAAGCTTTCTCATACAAATTTTTCCCCCCTACTCCCCACCCCTCCCCCCTAGATGGCAGGATATTCACTACATGTTAATTATGATAAAATACTTGACAAATTGAATATATGTATCCATATTTCCACATTTATCATTGTTGTGCAAGAAAAACTATCTCCAAGAAAGAAATATCAGATAAAGGAAACACAATGCAAGCAAACATCAATCGAGAGTATGAAAATGTTATGTTGTGGTCCACATTTCACATCCCTCTCTCTGGGTATATATGGCTTCCCTTCACTGAACAATTGGAAGTGGTTTGAAACATTTCATTGTTGAAGAGAGCCATGTCTATCAGAATTGATCGTCATATAGTATTGTTGTTGCCATGTATAATGATCTCCTGGTTCTGCTCATTTCACTCAGCATCATCTCCAGGCCTCTCTGAAATCGTCCTGCTGGTCGTTTCTTACAGAACAATAATATTCCATAACATTCATATACCATAATTTATTCAGCCATTCTCCAATTGATGGGCATCCACTCAGTTTCCAGTTTCTAGCCACTACAAAAAGGGCTGCCACATTCTTGCACATGTGGGGCCCTTTCCTTCCTTTATGATTTCTTTGGAATATAGGCCCAATAGAAATGCTTCTGGGTCAAAGGGTATGCACAGTTTGATAACTTTTTGAGCATAGCTCCAAATTGCTCTCCAGAAAGGCTGGATCCGTTCACAATTCCACCAACAATGCATCAGTGTCCCAGCCTTCCCACATCCCCTCCAACATTCATCATTATCTTTTCTTGTCATTTTAGCCAATCTGACAGGTGCATCATCAGGTTTCTTAAAGAGAGTCTAATTAGAAAAGCCTTGGGGGCAGTTCTATGATGCCTTGATTTTTTGAGAAGAATGGAAAGAGAAGGAAGATAATACACTGGGGCTACTGGGAGGAAATGGAAGGAGTGACAGTGAAGAAGGAAAACAAGATTAAGGAAAATGACATCACAGTCAGTATAAATGTAGAAGTCTATACAAAAATGAAAGACGGATTAGACAAGGAATAACTGACATTTGAACCTCACTCTCATTTAAACTGGGCAAAGGAGGGAAGAAAACACATACACACAGAGCACAAAAATACATTTCAATCAAAAAGAAAATAAGGAGAGGGGGAGAAAAGGGGGAATTAGGAAGGAAAATTGAGAGGGATTAGTCTTGACTAAAACAAACTAAAACTGTATAAAAATATTTAAGTTTGCATATAGAAATGTGATGGGTATCTTTTGGGGAATAAACAAATTACCATATATAAATGTGATGGAATACTACTGTGCAAAAAGAAAAGAAAATGAAGGGGATATTTTTAGAGAAATCTAGAAAGTTTTTTTTTTTTTTTTTTTGTGAACGGATGCAAAGTAAATTATCTGAAGGAGAACACTTTCTATCATCCAAACAATAAAGATAAACAACATAAGTACAAGAGTTAGGGACTCTAAATCAGAATAATGACCAACCAAAATTCCAAAGGACTAATGATGACAAACTCCAATCAAATGAAAAATCAATAATAAATAAGGAAAGAAAAAAATATTGAAGAGAGCAGGAGGAACAGCAGGGTATTTCACTTTATATATCTCAGCTTCTTAAACTGTGGTTCACCATAACTGAATGCAGGGGCTCACAAAAGTAAAATTTATTATCAGTAAATGCTTGATTTGTATGTCTATTATATATATATATATACATATATACCTCACATAAAAATTTCTTAGACAAAAAAGGAATTATGAGTGGAAAAAGTTTAAGAAGCCCTAGTATATATTATCAGATGTGGTTAATGTATTCAGTACTTTTGCTTCATTATTCTTTCTTATAAAGAAAGGCTCCTCAACTCCAGTTAGGAAAAGGGGAAAGTAAAATCAATTATTAAAAATGACTGATATGGGGGCAGCTAGTTGGTCTAGTGAATAGAGCACCAGCACTGAAGTCAGGAAAATATGAGTTCAAATCTGACCTCAGACACTGAACACTTCCTACCTTTGTGACCCTGGGCAAGTCACTTAACCCCAATTGCTTCAGGGGGAAAAAAATGACTGATATAGAAAAAAAAAGGGATCAATAAAATGTATATAAGGGGAAAAGACAGTGGTCTTCCTCACTTTGAAGGCTATCTATTAATATGGTTACAGGAGAGCATTGTTTTATGTAAGAGCATCAAGTAAAGAACCAGAGGGGGAAATATACACTTTTAACAAAATAGCTAATCTATGGATAAAAATCAAGTTTTAATTTCTACCATATGCATTTCCTAACTCTGAAAGAAAAAATTCACATCACAATGAATAACCAAAGAAGAAGACTTCTTACTTAACAGAAAAGAAAATTTTAAACCATAATCACTAAACAACCACACAACACCCTGGCTGACCACTGTAACAATGAGGTAACAAAATAGCCAACAGCTCTCTGGAATTCTAAGTCAATATTTGGAAGAAGAAGAAAATATAGGAGTCAGAGCATACACTTTAAAAGTTCAGAAGTAGAAGCAATGATTTTTTTAAACCACCTATGGATTTTTTAAGTAAAAGCACTCAATTCGTTTCTAAAGTGGAGACTATTTTAATATTGGTTTTTATTTACAAATCTTTTTTTTTCCCTAACAGCTGAAAAGGCAGGCCATTTTCCCAATGGCTCTTATAATTCTAGGTAAAATCTGAACATACAATAAAAGTTAAATATATGCCATAAAAGCTAAAATTTGCAGATTTTCTCCAACATAAATTATTCAAACTATATATTTTGTTTTTAATAACAAATGTCTCAAAATCTTTCAAAATTTACTGTATAATTTAACATCCATAGTTTCCAAATTACCATTCTAACTTCTTGATTTACCAAGATAATTCTTTATTAAAATAATTCATTGTGAATGTTTCTGAAAATATGCTATCAATTTCATGTTAAGGCCAAAGATGAGAAAATCCATTGCTTTTTGAAATATTTCTACAGGGAAGCAGTTCAATTACTAGGGCGATGCATAATAACAGAGATGAGAGCCATGGACAAAATCAAGTTGTCATAACTAAAGAAAAACAATTAGGTAAAAAGAAGCACACTTTCTCTTCCCTCAGAATAACAATAAGGCTGAATCTAGAGCTAAAGAACTCCAGTGAGAATCCTGGATCAGACACTTCTGTGTAACCTGGGTCCAAGTTATTTCTCTTTGGGCCTGTTTCCTCTTCTGTGAAATAAGGGTGACTAGATGACCTCTAAAATCCCTTTCAGCTCTAAATCTATGATCCTCACCAGAGCAACTGATTCAAAGTGGCCCAGAAGCCCAGTTCCAAGCTAAGGCTGACAAGTCTTCTTAAAGTAGTAGAAGGACATTTCTTTGTATATGAGACTATGTGAGATCCTGCTGTCAAAAGATGTGGAGGGGAAAAAATTATTTAATCCTAGGAAAGATGATTTAAGAACCAAAGAACTTCTGAGAGAAAAGGATTAAAAAGAACCAAAAACTAAGCAAGGCAGATATTTTGAAAAAATAAGACTGCATATATCATGAGGAAATAGTCTTTTAATTGGGTTTTTTTTTTAAATATCTACTTCTATCAATGAAATTGTAGGCTCCTAAAGGAATATCTTAGGAAAAAAAAAAAAAAACACCTGACCAAGTTGTAGTTGTGGGTAGGTTTCCACTATTTCCATTATCATGAAAAAACCTCTCTTTGACCCCATGTCTTTAACAAATTTAGGTACCAATTTACCAAAACTGAACAGATTAGAGAGCAAATAAAAAGAGGGCAAAAATTACTAAAAAGACACAAACACAAAACCATTTTGTGTTTCCTTTTTTATTTTCAAGGTTTTACTTTCAAGGTTCATTTTGTCTTAGGAACAAAAACAGAGTCTTCTCAGTAGTCCTAAAGGAAAACCAAAAACATTACAACAAAGTACAACTGAATAAAAAGTGACATCATTGTATCTCACAACACAGTCCATGCCTTTGTCTCAAAATGTAGTTCATAGAAAACCTGAATTCAACCTACCATCATTCCTTTTTTTCAGTATAGTTTAACCTCTGTATTTTTTTCTTTTCAAGGGGATCTTGTCCAATATAATATTTTGTTTAAGAAAGCAGAGTGGTACTAAGATACATTTTAAAACATCTAATCCCCCCAAAAAAAATCCAAATTAGTTATATAAACGTATATAAATACGCTTATAGAGACCTATATCTACCCAGAAAATTCAGCTAACTATAATTCATTCTCTAGTGGCATCAAATAGACAAATATTTCATTTCATTTCAAGAAATTTCCTCCAAATTTGTCTCCCATAATGTAAATTTTACCTTCAGAGATTACCTCCAACTCATCCTATATAAATCTCATTCACATATCATTGTTTGTGTATTGCCTCCCCCTTTAGACTGTGAGCTCTTTGAAGTCAGGGATTCTCTTCACCTTTTTTGTGTCAATAGAGCTAAGGATAATGCTTGGTCTGAAGACTGCGATCTATTCCATATCTACCCATTCTGTGCAACATATGTTCATTTCCTCCCCATGGAACTTGCTTGGAAAGTGCTTGGGATTTTTTACAGTTTCTTCACATTGTGTGCACATCAAAAAAGAAAGTTAAAGGGAATTCATTTCAACTCAGGCTAGCCGCCCCCATTGGTTATTCAATGTTCAGACCAAGTAGCCATCCATTTGTTTCTTCCTTTTGAAATTGGCACCAAGCTGAGTTTGTGAAAGCTAAAACATTGCCACCTCATTTTCAATTCTGAATTACAAGTCAATAAACAAATTTGTACTGAAAATCACTTTATTTAAGCATTATGCTGAGCACTGTAAGGTTATAAAGATATATAAGCTCTTTACTGAGATTATAGGACAGTAGAAGAGATAGTACAAACTTCCTAGAAAATTGAAAAGACAAAAACCATATAATATATAACAGTGTAAAAGTGAGTGGTAAAGGCAAAGATTATATTAGTTCATAAAAAAGCATGTCTAGAATTCCAAGAAAGTAAAATTTAAGCTTGAAAGATGAATAGGATTTGGATAGCTGAAGAAGGATATTTCAGGCAAATAAAACACAAGCAAGGATAGAGGGGTTTAAAAAAAAGGGGGGGGGAGTAAATGAATGTAACCTTGTTTACAGAACATTACAAAACCTCAAGCAAAGGCTATGTCTGAAGGAGTAACAGTCCAAGCAAACTATTAATTTAAAAAAAAACCCTCAATTCAACAAACATGAAAAAAGCATATTACATGTGGAAGACATAGTGCTAAGCATAAGTGTACATTAAAAAGCCCCTGCCTCAAAGACCTTATATTCCACAACAAGCACATATAAAATAATCTGAGGTTTGAGAAAACTTTTAAGTAGATTATCAGGAAAGGTTTCCCCTAGGAAATGGTACTTGAACCATAACTTAAAGTGGAAGATGAAAAGAGATGAGGAAAAAAAAAAAAAAGGAAAGACATCCTAAGGATACAAGTAAAAAAATCAGAGAAAGTGTTGGGAGAGAGGGGGAGCATATGGAGACAAAAAATATTGGCAATATTAGGAAAACACAAGTAGGTTGCTATAGATGTTATATAAAGTCCATGAATGGAATAATGTGACATAAGTCTGGAAAAGTAGACTTCGGCCATGCATATAAGACAGAAGGCAAAAGAAAAGTGATAGAAAAAAGAGAAGTTTCTAGGGTCAAGGTAGAAGATAAGAAGAATGATATGGCCAAGGATTATGAGAAACAGCAAAGAAAAAGTCAATGTCACCCCACTATATGTTAAAATTACAACCACAAGACAGTGATAGAAAAATCTAAAAACTTTTACCTAGTGCTGTAGGAAAAAATCCAGATAAAGTATATTTAAATTTATGCTTTCTTTATAAAAATGATGGTCAAAATAGAGGAGAGGATGAATGTTAAAATTGTTTTCACATGTAACTGGGAGAAAATAAAATATTACATAAAAATAATAAAAACAACAATGAGGGCTTTAAGGTCTCTTCCAAGTTTCAAAATTCTAGGAAATGAGTGAAAAGGTGATTTGAGAATGTTCACAAAGATATGTAAATCTGAAAAGTCCCTTTTGAAAGGGTAAACCCCCTTCAGACAAAGAACTGTCAACTGAAAAATTAACTCTTTAAAAGATGGATAAAACAGTTGTAACTTTTTAAATTACCTCAGTAATCCTGTACTGTTTCAATATTATTATGGTTCTGCCCTGAAATGGATGTAGGGCTGGAGTTTGCAAAGCATTCCTGACATTATCATCTCTCAATATTATATTTTCTGATTCCCAATGAAAAATTCAATTGTTGGAAAAATAATGCAATACTACTTACTTTCACAGGATACACTAGAAGCTTTTCCAGTAAATAGAAGAGTAAAGCAAAGATGCTCAGTGTCCTAAAAATTATTTTATATAGGGCTAAAAAATGCTAGCAATAGTAACAAGACAAGAGAAAGAAATTAAAGCTAAATCAACAAGCATTTATTAAGCAGCTATTATGTGTCAAGCACAAATCAAAGTAAAAGCTCTGAAGGAGCTTACAATTTAAATGCTAAAGACAGAGAAGATACTAGCACAGAAAAGGATAAAGAAAAGCTTCTTGCAGAAGAATTTTAGCTAAGATTTAAAGGAAGCCAGAGATGGTAGATATGAGAAAGAAAGTACCAAGCACAGAAAAACAGCAACTGAAAAAAGCCCAGTCAGGAGCCAATGAGGCTGAGTATCAGTAAGAAGTAGAGTGAGCACTTCTGCTCTCCCTTGTTGTCCACTCCCCACTCCAAACCAATATAGAAAATGCACCAGACCAATAATGGTGAGGAAATTAATGAAGTAAATCACAGTGAGTCCTTTTTCTAGGGCAACTAGGTGGTGCAGTGGATAGAGTGTCAGGCCTGAAATCAGGAAGATTCATCTTTGCAAGTTTGAATTCGAACTTATGAGATGTATGACCCTGGGTAAGTCACTTACCTCCAACTGACTCAGTTTCCTTATCTGTAAGATGACCTGGAGAAGGAAATGAAAAATCACTCCAGTAACTCTGCCAAAAAAAAAAAAAAAAAAAATCCAAATAGAGTCATGAAGAGCAGAACACAACAAAATGACTAAAGAACAATGACTCATTTTTCTAGCTTAGGGTAGCATAGGAAAAGAAAAAGAGAAAGCTGTGGACACTAGAAACACAGTCTAGCCAGCAATGACTTCCTGAAACAAACTTCAAAATGAAAACTGCCAGGCATGTTAAAGCCAAAACCAAAGCTACCTAGTCAAAGAAAATACTGCAGCCAAACAGAAATAATTCAGCTATTGATCAGCCACAAACAGGATCATAAACAATTTTGAACCCAAGACTCTAAGGAGCAGAGAATTTCAAATATGTAATATTCCAGAAAGCAAACCTTATAGGATTATGTCAGAGAATAACTTACTTACCAAAACTGAGCATATTCCTACAGAGGAAAAAATGTAGCTTTAATGAAATACAGACAACAACAACAACAAAACCCACAACTGAAGAAAAACTCTGAAGTACAAACAAAGCAGTTAAAAAAAGCAGGTAAATAGGAATGAACAATGATAAACATCTAAATAAGAATAAGGTACTTATATTCTACCGTGGGAAAAATGTGTGTCTCCTTTAAGCCCTATCATCTTCAGGGGTAGTAAAAGGACTTTAATTAGACAGAAAGCAAAGGAGTGGCTCTGTTATTCTAGATGACCTCAAGGAAAGACTAGGGGGAAAAAAACCGGGAAAGTGGGGGGAATACGATGAGGTAGGCAGGAGAAGAGGAAGAAAAAAGCAAGGTAAGGGGAAATTATCTCACACAGTCAAGGTCCACAAGTAGAAATCTACGCAAATAAGGCGGAAAGGGTTTGGAGGATAAAGCAGAATATGATTATTCAGTTACTCCCATTAGAATGCATCAAAAGAGGGATATGCATACCAAATGGGTACAGAAATATCATTTTATTTGACAAAGAAATAAGAGGGAGAGGGAAGAAGGGAAACAAGGATAAATTAAGAGAGGGATCAGTCCGAAGCAAAACAAACTGTAAGGACATTCAAAAACTATTTACAACTCTCTTTAAAGTGGCAAAGAATTGGGATCTGAAGGGGTGCCTATCAATTGGGGAAATTGCTAAGCTATATGGATGTCATGGAACACTGCTCATCTGTAAGAAATGAAGGGGGTGCCTAGGGAGACTTGAATGAACTGATATAGAATGAGGTGAACAGAATTGGAAGAATAATATGTACATTGACTATACTGTAAAGACAAATCACTGAAAGACTTAGGAACTCTCATCAATGTAAATGATCAACCATAATTTCAGAAAATTAATGATTAAACATGCTATCAAACCTCTGATAGAAAAGTGAGAAACTAAGTGCAGAATGAGACACACATACATATGTGTCTTTATGTTTATATGTATACATTCACATTTATTTTTCCTATTAGAAATAGCCAATGAAGATACTTGTTTTGTTTAGCACAGTGTTTACCACGTAAAAGACACTTTTAAGATGTTTGTTGACTGACTATATATATGTGTTTGCATCAAAGATTTGTTTTTCTTTCATTCTCAATTGAGAGACAGAATGGGAGAGAGAATGGGTGGGGTTTTGCTCAATTTAAAAAATTTTAATTTATAAAAAGAAAATGCCTAGTCAATAGATAGGAGTGTCTACTTCAGGGAATAGCAGAGAGACCAGTGTTTCTGTATCAAAGTATAAGAATGGCATTATAAGGAAAAAGAAAACTGGGGGGGAAAAAAAGGAAGGGGCCAAGTTACAGAGGGCTTTAAAAGCCAAATATTAGATTTTATATTTGATTCAGAAATAATAGGGATCGACTGGATTTGATTGAATAGAAGAGTGACATGATCAAACTCATGCTTCAGAAAGATCAATTTGATTGCTGAGTGGAAGATAGACTGGAGTAAAGAGAGGCTAGAAGCAGGGAGGCCAACCAGTAAACAAAACAAGGAAACCAGAAGTGACAAGAGCCTGCATCAGTATGTCATTTCAGAGGATAGACAATTCAAAGTCATACACAAGAGATGTGAAGATAGAAATGATAAGACTTGGCAACTAATTGGAAATAGAGAATAAAAATAAGGATTTGAAGATGACACCTGAGTGGCTGGAAGAGTGATGAAAGGTAAGAGTAAGGAAGAGTTGAGGAAAAAAATGAGTTCAATTTTAGATATGCTGAATTTAATGTTAGTGGAATGTCTATTATGAAATGTCCAAAAGGCATTTGGAGATAAGAGACTGGAGGTTTGCAATAGAGGTTAGGGCTAGATAAATAAATCTAAGCAGTATCTGCATAAAGACAATAGTTGAAACAATGAGAATTAGAGATAGACAAAGGGAATAAAACTATTACTATTTGCTTGAGACAGTAGTTTAGTTAGAAAATCTTGAATAAGCAAAGATATTGAGACAACAATTTCAAAATGGCAACCCACAAAAAATCTGAAGTATTTCTATCTAAAATCCAAGAAACAATAATATAAAGGGAAATCTCATTCAAAATAACTATAAAATGCATAAAACATATAAGGATCAATCTACCAAATCATACAACATTCTTTCATAGATTCCATTACAAAGTGCTCCTTAAAGAAATAAAGGATAGGGACAGGTAGGTGGCGCAGTGATACAGCACCAGCCCTGAAGTCAGGAGGGAGTTCAAATCTGGTCTCAGACTTGTAACACTTCCTAGCTGTGTGATCCTGGGCAAGTTACTTAACCCCAATTGCCTCAGCAAAATAAAGAAATAATAAAAATAAAAAATAAAGAAATAAAGGACAATAAATAGCTGAAGGAAGAGTTGATGTTCATGGCTGAGCCACGACAATAATAATAAAAATTATAATGCTACTAAAGTTATTTTTTTTTACAATTCTAATGTCATACCAATATAACAAAAGGTTATTAAATAAAACTTGATCAAACTTTTGAGAAACAAAATATCTAGAACACCAAAAGAATGAAAAAAAGATGGAGATGGAGAGAGAATAATATTTTCAGACTTTAAATTATATTATTAAAGCAGCAGATACAAAACAATTTATTGGTTGAAAAATAAAGATTAGTGGAACAGACTAGGGGAAACCAGAAACAATGTAACTCAATAACCTAATATGCAATAAACCAGGAAATATAAATTACTTAGGAAAGAATACATTTCATAAAAACTGCCAGGAAAATTAAAAAAAAAAAAAAAAAAAACAACCTAGAAATCAGTCTAGCAAAAATTAGGTGTAGGGACACCTAAGTGGTGCACTAAATAGAACACTGGCCCTGGAGTTAGAAGGACTTGAGTTCAAATAGGGTCTCAATCACTTGACAGTTATTTTGTGACCCTTGGCCAAATCACTTATTCCCAATTGCCTCAACAACAACAAAAGGCTCAAACCAACATGTAACATAATAAATCTAAAATGAATGTGATGTTACTAATAAGAAACATGGCATTAAAAAATTAAACAGAAGCAATATACTTTTCATCACAAGAATAGGTAGATGTTCTCTTTAAAAAAACAAAGTACAAATATATTACAAAAGATAAAATATATAGCTTTGATTACATGAAACTAAAAAGTTCCAGCCCAAATAAATTTATTTTTTCGAAGATAAGAAGGAAAGCAGGTTAAGGAGGGAAAAAACCTTTTTTTTAATCAAATTTCTCAGATAAGAGAAAATAAAAGATTAAATATTTAAGATACATAGAAAACTTAACAGATATACAAAAGACTCAAGAGAAATGTCCAAAAAAAAACCCTGCAAACTATTAACAACCACATTAAAGAATCCTCCAAATCACTAATAAAAGAAAATGCTCTAATAAAACAATCTTGAGGTTTCACCTTACACCCAAAATTGGAAAGAATAATAAAAGAAGTGAATAGTAAATATTAGAAGATGTAGATCCCTTAGTATCTTTTTGGTAAAGCTATGAAATAGAGCAATCATTCTGAAAAGCAATTTAAAATCAAAAGAAGAAAACAACTAAAATACTCATTCTTTAAACCCATAAATTCCATTGCTAACCCCAAGGATGTCACTGAGAAGATAAAAATTACCATATACACCAAAACATTTATAAATGTAATTTTTGTAACAGAAAAAAAAATTAAAAATAAAGTATTATAGATGCTCATTGGACAATAATTAAACAAACTGTGGGATGTAAATGAATGAAATAATTAATGACAAATATTAAGAAAATAGAAAAGCATGGAAAGATACTATCTGAAGCAAACTGAAGTGGGGAAAGGAGGGAGAAGTACAATGTAGCCAGTAAGAACGACCATAAAACATTTAAAAGAGAATGTTATAGAAGAACATTACTTCACAAAAAGATATGAGAAGACACTGCCACCTCCCTCTTTTTGCAGAAATAACATATTGTACAATTTCAAACTTTTTCAGTGTAGTGATTAGTTTTGTTAATTTCTTTTAAAATATTATTTGTTATATGGGATGATATATTGGGAGAAATTTTGATAATGCATAAAAAAGATATAGATGATCATATGTGTCTGTGATATAATTTTTCTTTAGTTCTTAATTGGGGCAGTAAGGAATAGAAGAGTGAAAAGGCAGATCTTTGCTGACTAAAGAGAATGAAATATAATTTTTAAATAAATAAAAATACATTTTAAAAAACTTTCATGAATTGAATCAAACAGAACCAAGAAAACAGGATTCGTGATTGTTGTTCAGTCATTTTTTTGTCTTCATGACCCCATCTGAGGGTTTTCTTAACAAAGATACTAGAGCAATTTATCATTTTCTTCCCCAGATTTTACAGCTGAGGAAACTGAGGCTAACAGTTATATAACTTGCCCAGCATCACACAGCTAGTGTCTATAGTCAAATATGAACTCAAGAAGATAATTCTTGCTCATAGGTTCAAGATTAGCACTCTACCCACTGCACCATAAAGCTGCTCTCAAATACACAATTATAATATTGTAAATGCAAAGGCACTACTCCCCCCCCCAAATAGTTTCACATATATTAACCAATTTGATCTTTTCAATAACCCTCTTGAAGGATACAATGCCAACTTCATCCCTATTGCATATTTGGGAAACTGCTCAGAAGTCAAGTGATTTGCTCAAGGATACAATTCCAACATATGACAAGACTAAGGATTGATGTCTCAACTCCAAGTCCAGTGTTTTTCCCCAACTGGAGTTGAATTGTAATACTAAATAAAATAATATATTTAGTCTCCACTACATAACAGTATTGTTGCAGAAAGAGCTATTAAAATATTAATATTTTAACAACTAAGATGTTTAAAATCATGTATTTTTAATAATTGCAGAATTTCAGTATCATATAAATGGCCACATGGTCCAGAGATCAAATTATGCATTAGGAAACAAATATATCTATAGTTTGCTAAAAAGCTGGCCAGATGTCATCTTACCACTGATAAAATAGCCTCAAATTCCACTCGAGAGTGCAACTGTTTGACAGAAATAACAGCAGTATAAGCATGCCTGCATGTTATTAAAGGAAATAGTGGAAAATTTCACAGGCTGACATCCAGAATGTCTGCGGTTCTTTTTCATATTTCTTTCTTCCTGCAAAGACGTTATTAGAACAGGACCAATTTTTTTAAGCTTGGAAATTTCCACTGTGCATGTGTATTTATGTGTTTTTTTAACCAAGTCTTTCAACATGTAAGCTGCAAAAAACTTTGGGATTCTGGCAAAACAAAATCATGCATTAAAGTAACAAATGAATAAAAGTACATCCATAATCAAGACTATAAAGAGTCAAAGTCAAGTTTGGGAGTTATTTCTTGGTTTCTTTGGAGATACTTTGTTTTAAGTAAGCAAAGAGTCAGAGATAGTTAGATTATTTAAGAATCTAATCATTTAATTAAAGTACCACATATGAAGAACATATTGCATAATTCCTCCATTTCTCTTTAAGGTACAGTGTAGTCATTCAAAATGTATACATTAGTATAATAGCTAAAAGGGGAAAAAAACGTAAAAAAGGAGATGGTTCAATATAATATTGTGATGAAAATAAATATGATGGTTATTAGTCTGAAGTCAAGACAAGATACTTATGAATGTTTCACATAAGATTAATATCATAATTAGATTTAACATATATTTCTACCATGTTTAACATATATTGGACTACTTGCCACCTAGGGGAGGGTGGGGGGGGGAGGATTTGAACACAAGGTTTTGCAAGGGCTAATGTTGAGGAATTGTCCACGCATATGTTTTGAAAAATAAAAAGCTTTAATAAATAAATAAATAAGATTTAATATGCTAGATGGTGAAGCAATATATGCTCTTCATTAAGATGAGACCAAACAAATGATATTGGTTAATTTTTGCTCTTCATTTATACAAATACATGAGAAACTAGATAAGGGTTTATTGATCCTTTTTTATTAAAAGGAGAAAAAGAAGGGAAGTTCCACACCATGAATTTTAATTAAAAAACAAAGACTTTAAACAAGACTAAATAGTTGAATATCAGTGATATATACATAGAGGGCTGGGCATGGGGGAAGAGAGAAGCATCAATGCTAAAATACAAATCATTTCCAGATTCTCAAAAATCTTTAAGAGAACTTTTTTTTGGTTGTTTTAATACTTCCCTGAAAATTCCACTCCTAAAAACCCTCCCTCCCTCTCCCAGACTTCCCTATTTCTCTCATAGGTACCACCATCCTTCCAATCCTTCCAGTGGGTGTTCTCAAAACCTAGACTTTCATTCTCAACGATTATACCTTTACAATAACACCCCTTTCTCACTACTCATTTAACTGTCAACAACAATACTAGTTCACATACTCATCATCTCTCTTCACTACTACAACAGTCTCAAGTCTCTTTGTCTCAAGTCTCTTCCCCTCAACAATCCACCCACAGCTCTTTGAGTAATTTTTCTAAAGCAAAGCAGAGTCAACCTCCAATCCCAAACTCCAGTAGCTCCCTATTACCTCCAGGATCAAATATAAATTCTTGTTTGGTATTTAAAACTCATTACTTGAGCCCATCCTATTTTTCCAGTCTTCTTACACTTTAATCCATTCCATGCATCTTATGATCTATTCACACTGGCCTACTCTATATTTCTCATATATAAGGTTCCATAAGGCCTAAAATGCCTCTGTCCTCACCTCCAACTCTTAGTTTCCAAAGTTCCTTCAGGTCTCAATTAGCCTTAACCACTCTCCTAATGTCCAGACTTAGATCTTCAACTGCCTTTTGGCCACTCAAAGTGGATATTACAAACAGACATGTTAAATGTGGCATATTCAGAGCAATTCATTACATTGCCAAAAAACTCTCCACTTTTAAACTTCAACTACAGTTGAAGACACTACTATCCTCCCTGTACATAGGCTCAACAACCAAGGTGAGACCCTGAACTTCTACCTCACCCTCATCCTCCCATCCTTTCTCCATAATCAATCTACTGACAAGGTCTGTCCATTCTATTATTTTATCATCTCTTGCATATATTCCCCCTATATCTTCCTTTGCTGTCTCCACAATAGTTCAGTTCCTTATCACCTCAATCTTAAGACTACTGCAATAGCCTTCGAGGTGACCTTCCTGCAGAGTCTCTCCCCATTCCATAGCATCCTTCATTCAGCTAATTAATTTTTCTAAAATACAGGTCTAGCCATGTTACCCTCTCTACTCAAAACTCCAATGACTCTCTATCACTAGCCACACATAAAATCCTGTCTGGCTTTTAAAGCCTTCCATATTCCATAACTTGGCCTCTTTCCACCCTTCTAGTCTTGTTCCTCCTTATACCTCCCCCTTCCCCCCTCGTAGTCTGTGATCCAGTGTCATCACCCTCCTAGATGTTGCTTGAACTGGACATTTCCATTTCCAGTCCCCAAACAATTTTCCTACCTATCTTCCATACTTAGAATACTCTCCCTCCTCTACCTCTTCCCTTTCCTAGCTGCCTCCAAGTTCCTACTTAATATCCCACCCTCTACAAGAAGCCTTTCTCAATTCCCCTTAATGTTACTTCCTGCTCTAGATCAATTAATTCCAATTTATCCTGTATAGAGCTTTTTTGAACACAGATGTTTTCATCTTATTTCTCTCATAAGATTGTGAATTCCTGCAGTCCTTCCCAACTTTCTTCTAATCACCTATAGCACTTACCCATCTGTATCATTCAGCAAAAAATAACTTATATTACTCGTAAGGCATCAATACATCCATTTGTAATATTATTTCACCTGATAATACATGTCTTTTGGATCTACAAGTTGAAAATGTTCTCTTTCCTCAAAGTTCACTGTTGTCATTTAAATGGATTTTCCCAGTAAAACATGGACTTTATGTACAACCACAAGGAATTTTTTGCCTTATGTATTCTAGTGCCCAACATAGTGCCTTGCATACAGCAGCCCTTGCTATCCTTTGAAATAAACTGAAGTAACTGTCTTCCTTGTAGATTTGTAAGAGGAAATACAGGGCCATGTCTCTGTATTTTTCCCCACAACTCACACAAAAGAGGTGTTTGATAAACTTGCTGAATGGCAATTAAATGAACTTGGTAGTAGAGTAAAAAGTTAAATATGATCCCAAGAACAAGAATAGGATACTCAGACGAGGGGTCTGTTTTTGAAGAGATGGAAGAAGAATGATGATTTCAGATCTCATTCTTAATCTATATATTGACCCAAATGAAACTGGCATGGCTCAAGTATGTAAGGATAGAGTTAAAAAGTACCTAGAGAACAGCCATTTACCTAATTGAGTTCTCCTTATATTACATGTCATCCAACAGACCTTAACTCCTGGTAAAATTATTAGTTTGACTAACATCCTAGCACTCCATATCATATGAAGATGATACACCCAAGCTACCCTACACCATCAGTGGAAAGGATATGTGTCTTGAGTTGTTTTTCCCATTAACTACCCATTTTCCCAAGTCCATCCAGACATACTTGCTCAAACATTCAACCGTGAGACTGAACAGGATTAGATTAAGGTTAAGGTTTGGCCCTAAAACAAAATGAAAGTGCCCCCTCTACCCTGAAAGGTTTAGCAAACTTAATAAGAGGCAGAAAAAGTAAAGGATTTAAATTATAGTTTCCTATTTTAAAAGTTTCTGAATTTTATGAATAATTTTCAAATGAAATTATTAATAAGAAATATATGAAATAAACCATTCTTTCATACTAAAAAAAAAAAAAAGGGAGGGGGGGAACAATTCACTTTATGAATAATTTTAACAATGACCACAGATTTGCTATTGGTTTTTAAAGAACATATTACTATGATTTTCCTTGGACCCAAAACAAGAGACTATAAATATATCAGATATGTAAAAGTACATATTGTATTTTTAAGAGTTAATTCACAGGCTATCTTGTCACCAAACTTTTTAAGCCGATTCAGCACGGGAACTAGCATACATCATTGTCCCATTGTCTAGTGTAAACAGCTTAGCTCACTCAGTATTTGGCTAATAGAACTACAACAAAAGGCACTATACTCTTAGGTCCTCTTAGGTACAAACTATTTCAGAGGTAGAAGAGCCTTTTAGAGGCCTCGTATTTTACAAATGGGAAAGATGAGGTCCTGAGAAATGGTTTGTCCAAAGCCACATACCAGATCACAAACAGAACCACAGAACCCAAGCTAATTCTTCTGTTTTCACTACACCTTCAATTACCCATATCGCAATACCCTGGGGAAGATATGATTTTCACTAGAGTTCAGAGCAAAATGATTTGTCCAAAGTGGATATGTAATTCCAGGCTCTTGCTTAAAAAAAAAAAAAAAAATTGCCTAGATGAAGTTTTGAGAGTATTAAAAAAAATAAGAAAAAGAAGCCAGTTTACTACATTCATGTACTGTACATGAATATTTATTTTGAAATGGTAAGGGTATAAAGATTATTCTCTTTCCTTGAATGATAATTTTAATTATCCAAAAATGTCAATTGTATGAAATGTAAACTACTGTTTATTAAACAACTTTTTCTACTTCTCTCAAAAGAAAAATTAAGTTTTGTTTCAAAATATCTGCTCGTTTTTTTCTCCTTTTTTGCTAAAATTTATTTTTTTCATCCTCACTTCTCTCCCTCTTTGTTCTAATGTCCTCAAATGCATGAGAAGGAGGAACAATACCACAATACAACTGCAGGCTTCCTGCCTACAGCTTAGCCATTATTCTTCAAGACTTGAGAACTTTCAAAACAGTCTTGTGATGCTTTGAAATTCCCTCTTTCAGATTTTCCCTCCTTCATGGAACATCTATTTAAAAGAATGACTTCTAAAATAGCCCATCAAAATGCTGCATCCAATCACAATTGCCAAGGCAAACTAAAAATGCCAACCTTAAAGATGGAGACCTTCATCCTAAAAGTAGAGAATCCAGAAGAAAGTGTAACTATCCGAGGAGGAAAATAATATTCTTCTCATTTGCTTAATTTAAATGAAAGAAGTTTGTAAAATGTCTTTATAACCAAACTATGTATATTGCCACTAGTTCTATTTTTACATATAACCAAACTTAAGATCTTAAAGGGATAAAGTCTCAAACTATACAAAGCTGCAATAGGAAATGTAAGACTATACAGTTTATTAATACTTTTTAAACAAATGTTAGCTTTAAGAACATGTCTCTTCACAACCTACCAGCCAAGAAGAAAAAAAAAATCACTAAAAGGTCAAAAATAAGAAATCAGCAGTAAATACAAAGTCCTCAGAATGGGTTCCTTATACCTCTCAAGTGGTAGTTTAAATCACCTTTGCTAATGAACTTACTGGCAACAAAGCTAAAAAAAAAATAAGCTAAACAAGGCACAAATCGAAATTAGGAGTAAGAATAAAGAACTTTTGGTCCAGCATAGTAGGATTTCCAGGACATTTAAAAGGCCATAGTAATTGTTTTCTTTTCTTTTCTTTCTTTTTTTTTTTTTTTACACACAGAAGTAAAATCTCACATTCAACTCAACCATTTCAAAATTTATTTAAAATACCATCTTTAAAAATCTCAGTATTTTGTAACAACAAGATTTCAACCATTAACCTATTTATGTCAAGGAATGTTAAAGTCAAACAATAAAATTATTTGGATAGTCCCTAGAATTTTGTTATAATGAGGATTAATGTATATTCTCAGTTTTCAATTACCCATTTGAGATTTAAACTAATTGAGGATTATCCTCAAATCTGAGCATTTTCATCACTCATCCATCAATCTAGCATTTCTACCCAATACCAACAACAGTAAAATCCAGGGGAAGAGTAGATTATACATTGTTTTGTATTATCCAGCTTAAAGCTGCCTCACCTTCATTAATATGTATAATCAAAAGTTAACTTTAGGAGATCTGGGAATATATCCTAAAGTGTTTTCAAAGACTAGGGCTTCAAAATATTCATTAAAAATCTCTAAGCAATGAAAATTAAGTATTTCATAATCATAAATGATGTCAGCTTAAACCCTTCACATCCTTTCTATATATTTTGGAAATCTTTTGATTTCTAAAATACCTGCCTCAGTGAGGTAAATAAAGCAAATATCATTAATCATTTTACAGAAGAGAATATTGAGACTTAGAAAAATTCTGACTATCCCAAGATCATACACCATTAAGTGTGTTTTCAAATTTTAAGGAAGAGGAAGAAAACTTTTTAGGAAGGAAGACATCAAGGTGAAAGGTAGGAGGAAAAGTTATATGGATACTGGCTAGGAGAAAATAAAAGTTTTGCTTAGGGTTTTATTTTTGTTTTTTTAGGCAAAACCTGCTTGCCAACTAGCTCACCACACTACTTCTACTGCCTCTAGGCTACAAAGTTGGCACTACTGAGAATAAAACAAACCTTTATTACTGACCCATCATAAACTGGCCTGGGCAGGAAGATAGCTAGGGAACTGAGTTAGTACTGAGAAAGATCAAATGGGGTCACAACTCTCAATTATCTGGAATCAGATTATCTAGTTTGTGGATGAGCCAGCCTCTTAGCCACTGCCTGTTCTCTCCACTCCTGCTGGGAATCTTTTGGCCCTTTCACTGCTCATTTAACATCTCCACTAGAAGGAAAAGAAGGAAGAATAAATTAAAGTCAACTCTATCATTTGTTAGTGTACTGAAATTAAAGTTAGATTAAAAATCTCATTTATTGAAAATTTAAGAGAGAACTTCTAAGAGAAAGTTAAATAATAAAGCCATTAGTTACTTCCAGCAAAGACAATAAGCCACAGTAACTACTACAGAAAAGATTTACAATCTTTTGCCCAATCACAAGATTGCTTTTTTCTAAGAATAAGCAAAACTAATACAAATTAATTTTTGCAGATCAAATGCAATGATTTTTTAAACCATTTTGTAAAATAGAAAATGAGCAAACTGCAAACTTTAACACAGCTTTCCCCTCCCCTGGGAATCAGGATTATTACTCCTACATCTATTTGCACAGAGGAGGAAAAAAAAAATTATTCATACTCCCAAGTACTCTCTGCTCAAAACACTAGACCTTTTAACACCACAGAAAACAGAGGAAACATTGGATAGTACAATACAAAAGTAAGTTCAAACTAAAAACAGGTAACAGTAGATCTAATGTTAAGGCTTATTAAGTCTGGAGTGTACCTTCAATCTTGTTCAACAACTCTTGCTTTTCCAGTACTAGGCAGCTTATTAACAAACTATCAAATGTACTAAACTGGTAGTTTTGCTCTATACTCAAATAGCCACTGGAAGTGATATTTAGTTTAAATTTGCAACAAACTAAAAGTTCTTTAAAAGACTGTAAATCCTCTGAACAAGGTTTAAAATCCTAACAGCATTAGAAATAACTAAAGGCATTACCTTCACAACTAATTATGGTCAAGTCAATAGGGTTTTTAGCTTGCCTTATTACTCAAGCTGAAAATTATCAAATGAAGAGATCCTCTTGAAAGACTTACCCAAAATGTAATGGTCACAAATCAAAATGGCAAAATTCTACAAATAGGTAAATTTTTAAAACCTTATCTTAACACTAAGCAAAGTTCTTGACATCTCACCCTATAAGTATGCCTATTTCAAATCTCTAATTAAGCCCTGTTAATTCAAAGGGAGCCCTTGAAAATAACTACTTGAGTAGTTAACTTTTGCATCAAAACATCACCTGCGAAAAAGTGATCATCTCACATTCCTTATTTAAACTCAAATCTACCTATGAGGATTTATTTTTGATGGTGGAGGAGGGGGAGGTTAGGGATGATGAATGGGATTTGGGTTTTTTGTTTTTTTTTTTTTCCTTGGGAGGGGTTGAGGAAGACTAAGTCTTAGCAGCATGAAATAGTACGGTTATCTCCTACACAAAAACACAACTCCGAAAAACTATTCTTGATATACTTATTTCCAAACTATTGAGAATAAAGACCATATTATTTTTGTTTATATAAGCATGTTTTATACCCTTCCAAGTTCTATTCATTGTGATAAACTTGTTGAAAATGAATTTTTAATCTGTATCAGATTTATAATGCAACAGTTTCAGAATTTGAAATACACAAAATAAGAGGGTTGTGTATCAGAACTCAGCAGTCCACACAGATACAAACTTATATTTTTCTTGAACTATTTTGCATTTTCAAGGACTGTTAAGGAATGCTTAAGACAAGTTATTTCCTAACACATCTATCCCAGAAATCTTATCTGTACTCTATAATCTTCACCTCCTTCTTATCTTATGCTCTGTTAAGTAGGAAGTTGTATTAATTTTTTATATGATTGTAGTCAAGTAAGTCATTTTTTTCCATCAGCATAATACAAAATATTTGATCACTTAGGATCAGGGCAACCCAGATTACTTCTCATTTAAATGCAGGACCTGAAGCAGCCCACTGTGTCAGGGAGAGTATAGTGTTCAATATCATTTTACATGTTACCAACAGAGGGTTCATCTTACACACAAACAATGGGCACTGGCAGGGTGTCTTCACCCTCCTGAAGCCCCACAAATTGTATTTCTCCACAAACCGACTACAAAATTAGAAGATGGATGGAATATTAGGAAGCTCTTTTGTAGATTACTGCCAATTTTTTAAAAAATCATTCAAAACAGAAGATTCCTAATTTATGTTTTTCTTCCTCTTCATTTTATTTTTCTGCTCTACCTATGTATTTAACAGAATGTTCATAGAAAGACTTTAAATAAGCAGTGCAAAATAACAAAATATTTCCAAATCCAACAAACTGTCCAAAAACTAACAGGTTTTTGTTTTTTTTTTTTAACCAAAATGTGGTGTTATCTATGTAAACACTACACGGATGGCTTCTTAAAAATGGATGGTTTCTTTAAAAATTATTCTCTAACCTAAATAAGTACTTCAATGAACACTTAAACCTTTGCAGTAAGTATTCGGTGTAATAAAAACTGTGCATTTAGTCCTCCTAATAAAGAGTCTCAGGAATTGCTCAATACTACCACTGGCCTCATCTCATTCAACTCCATTTGAAACCAATGCAGCGAGACAGCTGGTATTTTGCTTTCCCAATTTCTTACAGTACGAGGTTAGTCACAAAAACAGGTTGGTTTGAAGTGCAGCTCAAAAATGCAAAATAATTTCCCCCAATAAAAGGGGGAAAAAGTGAAAATGCCAGAGAGGGCTAAACTGAGGTGAGAATCCCTGGGTAACTTCATGGATATTCTATCACAAACTCAATACTTTTCTTTTTTTTTCCCCACCCTCTTCATCTTGAACAACTTCGTCACTCTACAACGTCGTCTATAATGAACTAGAAATAGCTACTTGAAAGAAAACATTTTAGGAACTTGAGTGAACGAAAAAAGCCTCGGTGGGTTTAATCATTAAAACCAAACTTTTAACCTTTGTGAGTCCGAGAAGAGGGAGAATTATGGCCAAAGCCCAAATTTAACTTGGACTTATCTGGGTGCTTCTTTCCCTTCCCTTGTTAGCCAGGGACCCACCTTTCTAGAGATTACTTGACGGGCAGAAAACTGTTCTAGGGGCCACTTGGGTGCAAAATGTTTTGGGCTGGGTTTGGGGGGGGTAGGGCACAGCAGTCCCAACAGGTTTGTTGGGGTTTTCCTTGCCATCCCTTTGGGGGAACTGCTGCTTTCTAAGTGCCCAAGCCCGGGAAAGGCAGGGGCAAAATAAACTTTGGGGAGAGGGGAGAGAGCCCCCCCGCGCGCCCCACTGTCCCTCGCGCAGCTCCCGGACGCCCCCGGCCCGAGCCAGCCCCGTACCTCTGCTCTCGCCCGTCAGTGCGGCCGTCTGTCCGCCCGTCGGCGCCTTAATTCCTCCTCCCGGCGGTAGTCAGTCCGCCTCGGCAGTCCCGGCAATGCGGGCGCGCCCCCCAACCACACACACAGGACCCCCCTTCCTGCCGAGGTTCGGGGCGCTCCAAGGGGCGAGGACACGGGGACACCAGCGGCGGGGCTCGCCCTCCTCCTCCTCCTTCTAGTCCTCCTCCTCCTCCCTCAACCCTTCGCCCCCGCCCCGTTTTCCGTCGCCGCCTCCTCCTCCTCCTTCTCCTCCTCCTCCTCCTCCTCCTCCTTTATCTCCACTCACCGCCCGCCGCCATCTTCCTCGCTGGTCGGATTTAAATAGGAAACTCGCCCACCCGAGCGCCACCAGCACCGCCAAGGAATAGGCGGCTGAAGCTGGTGCTCCGGCCCCGGCGCGGGGACCGCTGGGAGATGTAGTCCCCAGGCCCCGCCCCGCACTACGGATCCCAGAGGACCCTGCGCCCAGGGAGCCTGCCTAGAAATCCTTAGTCCCAGGTTGTCTTTTCCAAGGCATCCCCGCATTGTGCTTAAACATCCCACGTCTGAGGTAAAAGCATTTGGGGATAATAGGCTTTAGAAGTTGGAGAGACCTTAGAAATCCACCGAATGTCAAGCCAGAAAGAGATATTATAGGTTATGTAAACCAACCTGTACTTGATCAGGGATTCCCTTCTATTCTGTTCTTGATCAGGAGTCCTTTAAACAATATCTCCAAAACAATATCCCCTAACAAGTAGTCTAATGGTTACAGGGGACCCATAGCCAATAAGACAGCCCATTCCACTTTTGGCAAAGTCCTCTTTGGAGCAGCCAGATGAATCAATGGATAGAGTGCCATGCTTAGAGTCAAGAAGACGAGTTCAAATTCGAACTCACTTATTAGATAGGTGATCCTAGAGAAATCACTTAATCTCTTTGTCTTACTGGAGAAGGAAAAGACAAACTACTTCAAACACCTTGCCAAGAAAACCTCATGAACAGTATGATCCACCAGGACACAAAGAATCCGATAGTTCTGAAAAACAAAACTCTAGGAAGTTGTGTGTACGTGTGCATGTCTGTGTGAGTTTGTGCATATATGTAGTTAAATCTCTTAAGTTTTCTCCAGACTAATTCCATCACAGTTTCTTAGAAATGATTGTTTTAATTGATACCTTTTTGTTTTTCATAAAATTCATTTCTTTTTTAAGATTCCGTGATTCCCTTCTCCACCCATCTCTCCTATTGGAAGTGAAAGGGCTTCTTACACAACAACATCCTGTTAACTTTGACCAGCTGCATTTCCAGGCTGGACCAGCTCAACCCTCCTTAGGCAGCCTGGTGCCCCACTTTCAAGAGCTCACCACATCAACACCATACAAACCCAATAGGCTTAGTCCACTGAGTTTACAACTCTGTAGTCCAAAAGATCCCCAACCTGAGTGTTGTAGCAACTAGGACTATAAACTATGCACTGCCATTGCTTATTTCTGTGTATATTCTTTACAGATCCCCTACCTAAAGAATATTTCTGATTACAAAGATTTTAGAAGAGAGTGAGGTGGAGAGTAAATAGTTGAGATCATGAAATATAGGAGATCGGCTATGTGGAAAATAGAGGTGCCTTACCTGGGTGCCTTCTCAAACAGAGAATCTGTTACCCTCCCCACCATCATCATATTCCCTGCATTGATCAGAATCCTTAGATCTAGGGGCAGCTAGGTGGTGCAGTAGATAGAACACCAGCCCTGAAGTCAGGAGGACCTGAGTTCAAATGTGGTCTCAGACACTTCCTAGCTGTGTGACCCTGGGCAAGTCACTTAACCCCAATTGTCTAAGCAAAAAAAAAAAAAAATCCTTAGATCTTTCAATGTTGTTTTTCTTTATAATGTAATCACTGTATTTCTTTTTCTCCTACTTCTGCTTATTTTCTCTGAATTCATTCTTTTCATTATTTCTCATAGAGACCAAAGATATTTTAGTACTGGTCCTCTGAACTCTCAAGTGACCATTGAAGTAATAAGAATCCTTCAGACTTTCAAAGATGTTGTTCTTCACTTTGTTATAATCACTGAATAACTTGTACCCCTATTTCATTTCACTTTGTATTAGTTCATTTGTTTTCCCATGTTTCTCTGAAGTCATTCTTTTTTTTTCCAGAGGAAGAATATTTTATTATTAAATCCATTTGCTATAATTTCTTCAGCTGATAGGCAGCTCCTTATTTTCAAGTTCTCTGCTACAATAAAAAGTACTGGTATGAATATTCTTGAACATATGGTTATTTTCTCTTTGTCTTTAATATCTTTAAGGTGTCTATTCTCTTCCTTTTTTAATTAGTTCATGGCTTACAATTCTTCTCTCCTCCTCAACTACTGTCTTCATACTAGGAAACTTCAACATATTTATATTGGCTCTCCCTCAAACTTTCTAAGAACTCAATGCCTCAGCCTACTACTCACTGTCCATGAGTTACTCTTCCACCTAGTCTCAACCAGACATAGAGATGGTCCTACCCTTGATTTTTGTCATCTTCCACAGATGTATACCACCATGTTCCAGAATTCTGAAATCCCCTTATCCTACCATAACCTATTGGCTTTTCACCTTTCCTTCTGCTTTCCCTTATAAAATCCAACTCTTTATCTTCATTATGACCTCCAGTCCCTTGACCCTTCAATTCTCCCCCAAGCCACTTCCTCTATACTAGCCATTCTCTCCTCATTTCTCCATCAATTCTACCCTATTTTCTCTTGAATTACTGATCCCATTATATCACCAATTACTCCTTCCCAAGACTCAGCTTTGAATCGTGCCCACCATTTGACACCTTCACTTCTGAAAAAAAAAAAAAATCACACAATTCCTTTTACTGGATCCACTAGAGATTTATATCATAAAACTTCAACTGTGCCCTCCCTGCTACTAGGTAATCCTATTATATACTCCCCTTATCAACTCATTGTCATTCTCCAAAACAGCTTTTGTAAACCTTTTCATTTCTCCTCAAATCACCCATAGTTCCCCCTCTAAATCTCTCAACTAAGGTTCTTGACTCATATTTTTCAGGAAAAAAAAATGAGACCATTCATCAGGAGTTCCTTCTTCCATTTTTCTCATTTCCTATCATTCAGATGCTTTCTGCCACTATTTCCCCTTTCAACCCTATCTCATATGATGCAATAGTCTTACTCTTACGAAGGCCAAACTCCTTGGTTCAAAAATCCCATTCCAACCCATCTCCTCCAACAGATTGCCTCCTTTATCATCCCCACTCTGTCAGTTTTGTTCAATATCCCCCTTTCTATTGGCTTATTCCCCACTGATTACAAACATGCCCATGTCTGCCCATTCTGAAAAAAAATCTTCATTTGGTTCTTCCATTTCTATTATCATTCTGTATCTTTTCTTCCCTTTCTAGCTAAACTCCTCAAAAAAGGCTGCCTATAAGTACCTCCATTTCCTCTCCTCTCACTCTCTTCTAAATCTCTTACTATCTGACTGCTGCCTTTATCATTCCACTGAAATTGCTCTCTCCAAAGTTACTAATGATTTCTTGGTTACCAAATCCAAAGGCTTTTTCTCAGTTCTCATTCTCCTTGACACTTCTTCACTCTTTGACACCTAGATATTTTCTTCTCTTTAGGTGTTAGGGATATTACTCTCTCCTTGTTCTCTTACCTGAATGCTTCTTAATCTTCCTTGCTGTATGATATAGCATGCTCTCTAACTACAGGTATTGCTCAGAGTTCTGTCCAAGGTGCTCTTCTCTTCGCCCTCTGGGATCTCAACTGCCATAGATATAATTACCTTCCCTAGATGGTCATTCTCCAATCTACCTCTCCACTGACTTCCAGTCTTACATCTCTAAATGTCTTATCTCAAATGGGAAATCTCCCACAGATTGATGGGAGAGATTTACAAATACATATAGGTTTACAAATAAAAAGGTTTACAAAAAGTGTTATGGAGAGTGACAGTGAGTTAATAAGGAAATATATAGTAGGATTGCCTACTAGCAGGGAGGATCCAATTGAAGTTTTATGATATAATCTTTAGTGGATCCAATAAGAGCAGTTGCATGATTTTTTCCATTAAGCAGAAGTGAAGGTATCAAATAGTGAGCATGATTCAAAGCTGAGGGTTGGGAAAGAATAATTGTGATATGGTAAGTGTATCAGTGATTCAAGAGACAGCAGGATAGAATAGACATCTTATAGATAAAATAGACATCTTAATCTAAATGTGTCCAAAATAAATGTGTCCAAAATCTTTCCCCTAAATCCTCTTCCTTCCTATAATTCCTATTACTATAGAGGACAACACTGGAAAGAAATGAGGCCTACAGTCCATCAGGCTTGCAATCTAGGTAGAACCCTTGACTCTTCACTATCTCTCATCCATCATAATCAAACTATTGACACAACCTGTCAATTTCATCTTTTCAACATTTCTCAAATACACTTTTTTCCTTTCCTCTAACACTTTCATCACTTTGATACAGGCCCTCATCACCTCATACTTGAACTATTGCAATAGCCTGCTGGTGAATTTGCCTGCCTTAAGTCTCTCCACACTTCAATTCCTCCTCTCTGGAGCCATCAAAATGATTTTCCTAAAGTACAGGTCTTACCAGGTCATCCTCCTACCCCCTTAACTCAATAAACTCCAGAGGCCCCCTATTGCCTCCAGGAATAAACACAAAAGTCTCCACTTGACATTCAAAGCACTTTATAACTTAGCTCCCTCCTATATTGCTAGACATCTTTCACCTCACTCTTTGCTGGGTACTCTTCAATTCATGGCCACACTAAAGTGATTTTCCTAAAGCTCAGATCCCATCATGTCACCTCCCCACTCAAAAAACTTCAATAGTGCCTTCAGGATCAAATACAAAATGCTCTATTTGGTGTTCAAACTCTTCATAACCAAATTTCCTTCTATCTTCCCAGTCTTATGTATTACTCCCCACCACCTACTCTTTGATCTAGTGATCAAAGTGATCCAGATCCAGTGATCTGACTGTTCCACATACAAGACACTCCATCTCAGCTCCAGGATTTTTCTCTGGTTTTTCCCCATGCCTGGAATAGTCTCCCTGGTTATTTCCATCTATTGGAAAGAAAGAAAGAAAGAAAGAAAGAAAGAAAGAAAGAAAGAAAGAA
>JAJPUD010002032.1:92689-140723 GCA_023553655.1 Myrmecobius fasciatus | reverse complement strand
AAGAAAGAAAGAAAGAAAGAAAGAAAGAAAGAAAGAAAGAAAGAAAGGAAGGAAGGAAGGAAGGAAGGAAGGAAGGAAGGAAGGAAGGAAGAAAGAAAGAAAGAAAGAAAGAAAGGAAGGAAGGAAGGAAGGAAGAAAGAAAGAAAGAAAGAAAGAAAGAATCAGAGAGGGAAGGATGGAAGAAGGTAGGAAGGGAGGAAGGAAGAAAGGAAATAAGGAAGGAAGGAAGGAAAGAAGGAAGGAAAGAAGGAAGGAAGGAAGGATTATATTTGGAGTAAGGAAAACTGGATTTAAATCCCATCTATTACTATCTGTATGATCTTGAATAAGTCTCTTAACCTCTTTAATTCTGTTTCTTCACATGTGAAATAAATGTGTTAGTCTGAAGCCATCCCTTTTGTATTTTCTTATGACACAATCATATTCCATTCCAGTTACATACCATAATTTGTGCAACAAGAACAAAAAGGTGGAAGTAATGAATATAGGTAGCATTTTCTAGGAGTTTGGTGAAGAAAAGTAGGAATGATAAGATCAAGTGAAGACTTTATAAAAAGATGCTGGAGAAGAAAGGAAGAAAGGAAGAAAGAAAGAGAAATAGAAAAAGTAAGCAAAACTAGAAAAATAATTTATACATTTAGCAGCATTATAAAAAGGAAAAATTTTGAAAGAACACAAAACCATCACGGTAGACAGGCTAAACAAGGTTGAGGGTAAGTAACTCACAGGCCTCAAACCTATCACTGAGTTATGATGTCTGCCCCAAGCATATGAAGCCTTCCCCCCAGTGGAATGGGCAGATGAGAACAATTTGTTCCAATAGCAGCTGAAGCAGGCATTGCAGAATATTTAGAACTTGATCAGACATCAAAGAAGCGTCCCAGGCCATTGTTAGTTGTCTTGACTTTTGTCTTGCCACTGGACTTTGATGACCTTGGAAGAGACAATAGGACTGATAATTTAGTCTCACTTATATCTAATTCAGTAAGAAGTCATGTGATACCATTGGTCCTTTTCAAAATAAAGGATGATACTAAATACAAGATATCTGATTCATGCAAAAATCAACCATGATTCCAAAGGAAAGAAGGTGAAAAAGAATGTCACCTGGTTCCTAACAAGAGGTGATGGAGTCAGAATATAAAATGTGACACACATTTTTGGACATGGACAATGTGGGAATTTGTTTTTTTGAATTTGCATATTTGATTAAAAAAGGACTTTATTCTTACTTTTTAGGTGAAGGAAAGAAGGGAAAGAAAATAATGAATTGAAGAAAATATTAATTTTTAAAGAAAGAAAAAAGATGGTTTGGGCTAAATGGCCTCTGAAGTTTCTTCCATTCTAAATCTATGACTACCTAATCTGGGCATATTTGAAGACAGACAGTAGATAATAAGAAGCTTAAAATTAGAGATGGCATGATTTTTCCCAGTTTTTTTTTATTTTGAATATTTTATTTTTTCCAATCATATGTAAAATCAATTTTTAATATTGTTTAAATTTTGAGTTACAGATTCTCTCTCTTCCTTCTTGTTCTCCTCTTAGAGACAGCAAACAATTTGATATAGGTTATACGTGTCCAATCATGCAAAATATATTTTCTTATTAGTCATGTTGTGAAAGAAAAACACAGACCGAAAAGCACACACACACACACACACACACACACACACACACACACACACACAAACTTAAAGTGAACAACAATGCTTTGACTTGCATCCAGCTGCCATCAGTTCTTTCTCTGGAAATGGATACTATTTTTCATCATGAGTCATTTGGAATTGTCTTGGATCATTGTATTGCTGAGAATAGCTAAATGATTCACAGTTGATAGTTGTGCAATATTGCTGTTACTGTGAACAGTGTTCTGGTTCTACTCACTTTACTCTGTATCATTTTGTGTAAATCTTTACAGGTTTTTCTGAAAACATACTACTTGTCATTTCTTATATGGCATGCTAGTATTCTATTAACAATCATATACCACAACTTGTTTAGCCATTCCCCAATTGATGAATATCCCCTCATTTTCTAATTCTTTGCCACTTCAAAAAGGAAAAAAAAATATACAAATAGGTTCTTTTTCTTTTCTTTCTTTTTTTATTAATCTCTTTGGGATACAGATCTATTGGAGATATTGCTGAATCAAAGAGTGTGCACAGTTTGATTTACCTTTGGGCATAGCTCCAAATTGTTCTGCAGAATGATTGGATCACTTCACAATTCCACCAACAGTACATTAGTGTCCCAATTTCCCCAATCCCCTCCAACATTTATAATTTTTCTTTACTATCATATTAGCTAGTCTAATGGGTATAAAATGGTACCTCAGTTGTTTAAATTTGCATTTATCTAATTAATAGTGATTTAGAGCATTTTTTCCATTTAACCATAGATAGCTTTAATTTCTTCCATTGAAAACTACCTGCTCATATCCTTTGACCATTTATTAATTGGGTAATGACTTGTATTCTTATCAATTTAACTCAATTCTCTATGTATTTGAGAAATTAGATTTTGATTAGAGATGAGTATTATAAAAACTTTTCCCCAGTTTTCTGCTTTCCTTCTAATTTTAGCTGTATTGGGTTTGGGTTTTTTTTTTTTTTTTTTTTTTGTACAAGGCCTTTTTAATTTAATATAACTAAAAATCATCCATTTTATATCTCATAATGCTCTCTATCTCTTGTTTAGTCATAAATTCTTCCTTTATTCATAGTCTGACAGGCTCTCCTATTTCATGATCCTATTCCATATTCCACACTCTCCTAATTTGCTTAAGGTATCACCCTTTATGTCTAAATCATGTAGCTATTTTGATCTTATCTTTTTTATGGTGTGAAATGTTGGTCTATACCTAGTTTCTGCCTAACTCTTTTCCAGTTTTTAGGGACAGCATAAAAGAAGCAAGCTGCAGATGAATGAGGGAATTCTTGTTGCCCAAGAGAATGCTCTTTCCATAATCCATGTGGACCACAAAGTACAAATATATATATGGAGAGAAATCAGGACTGAAATAGTCATCTGCATAGAGGCTGTTGCTAGTGTTGTAGGGATTAATGAAATAATCAAGGGAGAAAATGTTAAGACAGAAGAGGTCCAAGGGCAGACCTTTGGGTAATGCTGTAAGATAAAGGTAATATGAAGCAGATACATAGCACAGTAGATAGAGCAGTAGTTGCAGAAAGCCAATTTCAAATCCAGCCTTAGATCCATGCTAACTGTGTGACCCTGTTTGCCTCAGTTTCCTCAACTGCAAAATGAGTTGGAGAAAGAAATAGCAAACCACTCCAGTAACCTTGCCAAGAAAACCCCAAATGTATCACCAAGAGTCTGAAACTATTGAACAATAGCAGGCATCATCCTAGGTTTGAAAATAAGAGGACAAAGAATGAAACAGCATTTGGCTTCACATTACTTACATTCTAATGGAGAAAATAAAAAATTTAAGATATATATATATATATATATAAAGGTGTTATACTATCTTATAAATATAATATGAAAATATGTTTAAAAGTATTGTATATAATATCACCTATATCAAATTGTTTGATTTTTGGAGAGGGCAGGGATAAAGGAGGAAGGGAGTTAAAATTTGGAACACAAAATCTTACAAAAATGAATGTTGAAAACTATCTTTATATGTACTTGGAAAAATAAAATGCTATTTTGAAAAAGAATAAATTTAAAGTTATCAAATATAAATATGTCCATGATAATTAAATAAAGTATTGTTTTCTTGGTGCTTCTTGCTTTATTCTAAATAAACTAATATCCTATAATTCTCTGACTTCTTCATTGTCATTGTTTCATATGTTGCAATAATATTCCATTACATTCATGTATTAAAACTAGTTTAGACATTTCCCAATCAGAGGGACTGACTTTGTTTCTAGTATTTTATTACCACAAAAAGGCTGCTGTAAATATTTTGTTGTTTATTATTATTTTCATATGTTTAATAGTGTCAGACCTAACAGTGGGATTTTTAGGTCAAAGACTTTAAACATATTAAACACTTTTTTAGCATAATCCCAAATTGATCCTCAGAAAAGTGAGTTCAATTCACAGCTCCATCAACAGTATACTCTTCCCTCAGCCTTTCTAACAGTTATTATTTCATATTTTGTCACCTGTGCCAATTTGCTGGATTAAAAACTAAAACCTTGGAGGGTTTTTTCTTTTGCTTCATATATTTCTTATTAATCATTTGGAACAATTTTTATATAGTTGATGACAGTTTGCAATTATTCTCTTGAGAAATATTTTTTCAATTCTTTTATGGTCATGGAACATTTTTTTAAACTTCAATAGTATTTTATTTTTCCAATTATATTTAAAGATATTTTTTCAACATTCGTTTTTGTAAGATTTTTTCTCTGTCCCTCTCTTATTGCCCCCTTTCCCAAGCCAGCAAACTAACATATATATTATATGTGTGCAATCATTTAAAATATATTTCCATATTAATCATGTTATGAAAGAAAAATAATTACAAAAGGGAAAATTCATCATGAGAAAGAAAAAGCAAACAAACAAAAAAAATAGGTGAAAATAGTATGCTTTGATCTGCATTCAGTTTCCATAGTTTTCTCTCTATGAGGATGACATTTTCTATCCTAAGTTTATTGGAAATGTCTTGAATCATCACATTGCTGAGAAGAGCTAAGTCTATCAAAGTTTATCATCACATACTCTTGCTGTTATTATTATTAATGTTCTCCTAGTTTTGCTCACTTCACTCAGCCTCAATTCATATAAGTCTTTCCAGGCTTCTTTGAAATTAGTTTACTCATCATTTTATAGAACAATATTATTCCATTACATTCATATACCATTCAGCTATTCCCCAACTGATAGGCATCCATTTAATTTCCAATTCCTTGCCACCACAAAAGAATTGCTACAAACATTTTTGCACGTGTGGGTCCTTTTCCCTCTTTTATGACCTCTTTGGGATACAGTGCTGGATGAAAGGATATGCACAGTTTCATAGCCCTTTGGGCATACACAGAACATTTTTTTAAAAAGAGCTTTCAGCCCTTATCATTATTATTGATTAAAGTCACCTTTGGAAAAGAAAACACATGTTTTCTTTTCACATGATCAACAAGATGGAAGACTGGACATTTCCTCTGTTCCTCATAACTCTCAAACCTCTCTAACGTGGAAATTATGCATAAGACATAAAGCAATTTCAACTATCTTCACAGTCTAGGATATCAAAAATCCTAATGAGGCAACAATTAAATGAAAAAAAAAAAAGCAGAAAAGGCTAATCCCTAAACTCTAACAAACTCACTCAGCATCCCTCCTTCCAAACCAAGCTTGAGCAGGGTTACAAAAGTGGATCTATATGTTTGCAATAGATCTCAACTCTACCCTTTATCTTTTCTTCCAGTGCAATGGAAAAACCAAAAGGCAGAAGTTTTTCCTGGGTGGGGAAGAGAAAGCCTCCATATCAGCTAAAAAACTCCAGATCTCTATGAATAGATATTGCAAGATAAAGGAAAATGAATCAATTCCTGATAAGGCAGTAGAACCCCTGAATTCTCAAGAAGGTATGGACTCAACAGGATATTCTTCAATGGCTTAAAAGAGAAATAATTACTATGAAAGCAGAATTTGTGTCCTGCATAGCAAAGATAATTTACAGGATAAAAAAATAAAATAAAATAAAAAAACAACTTGAATTCATGGTGGCAAATCTCACCAAAGAAACAAAACAGAACAACTGACAATAGAAGAGTAGGTTGCTGAGCTAGAAATCTAGGCCTTCTTTAAGACAAACTTTATTTTGAAATGCCACATCTGAACATGAATAAGGACACTGAGTGTAGCCTGTATTCTTCTTCTCTAGAAAGATTATGTAGATCTGTTGACAATGTCAGGAGTAGAGAATAGGGAAGAGTCCTTAAGAAATGAAAAATTATGAAATCTTTTCTTTGTTTTAATATACAGGAAAAATGTTTATAATATTTATATTATATATTTATTAATATGTTTAAGGAAAATTTACAGAGATAAAGAGCAACATAACATTAAGAGAAAGAACAGTATATTTTAAAGTATTATCATAATACTCTGCCCTCCACTCTTTATAGTCATAATAACTATCATATAGTATCTCAGTCATCTAGAGAGCTGCAAACTGGCAGGCTACAAATGTCATTTCTGTCTCTGCCATGAGCTAATATAGTAACTTGGGCAAATCAATTCTCCCCTTACAGTCTTGGTTTTCTCATCTGTAAAATGGGGATTTTGAATTATATGATATCTAAGGACCCCTCTAGATCCAACTTAAAATTCACAGTAAACTAACCAACTAGGTAATTAACTTGGGGCAAATTAATTAATTTTTATCAAGTGTCAGTTGCTGTATCAAGTAACTTAGCAATGATAACTTGAGCTACTTTACAAGAGGTATTAAAGTAAGTCCTTGAAAGCAGGAACTGTTTCTTTTTTTTTGTCTTTCTATTTCTATTATTTTACACAGTGTCTAGCACACAGTAGTAGACAGTTGCTAGTAGTTGCTAGTTGATAGTTAAGATCTCTGAGGTGAAAATTAGAAAGTTTCCCTATCTGAAAAAATGGAATAATTTACTTGTAATATTTCACTCATAGAATTGTTATAAAAAAAATAAATCTGTTTTTAAATTTTTTATAATTATTTGGAAAAAATGCTCAACTTTATCAATAACCAAGGAAATGCAAACTGAAGCAACTTTGAAGTGTCATGTCACCCATCAAATTGACAAATATAAAATAACAAAGCTCAATGCTGGTATTTGTGAAAAAAATATACTCACAATTTAGGTAGAATTTCAGTTGGTGAAATCTGTTTTGGAAAGCAATTGGTACATACATTGTAAAAGTTACAAAAATAATCATTCCTTTTGATTTAATAATTCTATTTTGGGGAATATATCCTAAGACTGTTACCTATTCAAAGATATTTAGACCAGTATTGATTATGTTGAGGGTGTGAACAGGAAGAGCTGGTCAATGTAATAAAATTAAAGAAATGAGGCCTTTGTTCTGACTTTGAAGATAACTGTCCATACAATATATGGATATGGCCATTTGGAACTCTGATCATATATCCTTAATAGGTTGTGAAGACTGGCTTAGCTTACTACTCATTGGCCATTGATGCTGATTGACTCCTACCATTTAAGAGAAGCAGAATATTATAGCTATTTAAAGCTGTTTGAGCTGTAATAGCTTAAAACTGCACTAAGAACTTTGGGGTATCATATACTTGTCAATTATTATTGAGGATAAATTCTTACATATAGCTAGTGATAATTCTGAGTTTTACCCTTAAATTTGACTTTAAAAATGGAGTAGGTAGAGAGATCTAGAAGAAGGGACAGAGGCCAGAGTTAAGAGATCCAGATATAGGAGGAGAGAGTAAGGCTGATGATTTTGTACAGCCCTACCTCACTTAAATCCAGTTTATCTGCAAGATATCACCCTTCTGATGTCATTGGTCCTCTTTGAGAATGAAAGAGAAACAACAATATTCCTAGCACTTAGTGCAGTGCCTGACAGTAAGCAATTAGTAAATGCTTATTAACTGACTGACCATTACAGTTGCTTCTTGATTGATCTTCCTGACTAAAGTTTCTCCCTACTATGTAGCCTATCCTCCTTAAAACTGCCAAAGTGATTTTCCTAAGACACAGATCTGACTATGTCACACTTCTATTCAGTAAACTTTAGTGGCTCATTACTATTTCTAGGATTGTATAGAAACTCCTTGTTTCAATTTTTATTTTCTTATTGAAGTTTTTTATTTTCAAAACATAGGCAAGTTTCAGAGAGGTCTGGAGAGACTTACACAAACTGATACACAAACTGAAATCAGCAGAATCAGGAGATCATTGTACACGGCAACAGCAAGACTATATGATGATCAATTCTGATGGACATGATTCTTTCAACCAGTTCCAATTGTTCAGTGATGAAGAAAGCCATATACACCCACAGAGAGGGATCTGAATGTAGACCACAACATAACATTTTCACACCCTCTATTGATGTTTACTTGCATTATGTTTCCCTTCTCAGATTTTTTTTTTCTTGTAGATCCGATTTTTCTTGTTCAGCAAGATAACTGTATAAATATGTATACACATATTTGATTTGTCAAGTATTTTAACATAATCAACATGTATTAGACTTCCTGCCATCTAGAGGAAAGGGTGGGGGTAGGAGGGAAAAATTTGTAACAGAAAGCTTTGCAAGGGTCAGTGTTGAAAAACCACACATGCATAAGTTAGCAAATAAAAAGCTTTAATAAAAAAAAAACATATGCAAGCTTAATTTTTTCAGCACTGACCCTTGAAAAACCTTGTGTTCCAATTTTCCCCCCTTCCTCCTCTCTCCTCCCCTAGATGGCATGTAATCCAATATATGTTAAACATGGTAAAAATATATGTTAAATCCAATATAGGTATGCAGATTTATATAATTATCTTGCTGTACAAGAAAAATCAGATCAAAAAGTTTAAAAAATTGAGAAAGAAAATAAAATTCAAGCAAACCACAATAAAAAGAGTGAAAATGCTATGTTGTGATCCACCCTCAGTTCCCACAGTCCTCTCTCTGGTTGTAGATGGCTCTCATCATCATAAGATCATTGGAACAGGCTTGAATCATCTCATTGTTGAAAAAGAGCCATGCCCATCAGAATTGATCATATAATCTTCTTGTTGCTGTGTATAAGGATTTCTTGGTTCTGCTCATTTCACTTAGCATTAGTTCATATAAGTCTCAACGGGCTTTTCTGAAATCATCCTCCTGATCATTTCTTTTAGAACAATAATATTCCATAACATTCATATGCTATAACTTATTCAGCCATTCTCCAAGTGATGGACATCCATTCAGTTTCCAGTTTCTTGCCACTACAAAAAGGGCTGCCACAAACATTTTTGCACATGTGGGGCCCTTTCCCTCCTCTAAGATCTCTTTGGGATATAGGCCCAATAGAAACACTGCTGGTCAAAGGGTATGCACAGTTTGATAGCTCTTTGGGCATAGTTCCAATTTTTTCTCTCCAGAATGGTTGGATCCATTCCTTGTCTCTTTTAAAGCCCTTTCTGACCTGGCCTTAGCTTGTGTTTCTAGCCTAATTATATGTTATTAGCCTTTCTACAGTTTATATTCCAACCAAATTGGCATTCTCTCTGTTCCTTTCACATGGTATTCTTCCCATCTCTGTACCCACTACCTCTGGAAAGTATTCTTTCTCATCCACCTTATAGAAAGCCTCTCTTCCTTTTAGATGTAGTTTAAGCACCATATTCTATAGGATACTTTCCCAGACCTACAATTTCTGGAGCCCTCCATTCTTTTTTTTTTTTCTGCTTTTTGCTGAGGCAATTGAGGTTAAGTGACTTGCCCAGGGTCACACAGCTAGGGAATGTTAAGTGTTTGAGACCAGATTTGAACCCTGGTCCTCCTGATTTCAGGGCTGGTGCTCTATCCACTGTGCCACCTAGCTGCCCCTGGAGCCCTCCATTCTTAACTATGTGTTTAAGAGCTTGTATTTGTTTTGTGTTTATTCTGTACAAATTTATATATGTATGTTATCTCTCACAAAGAAATGTAAAATCTTTTGAGTATGGATTGTTTACTTCATTATATTTGCATACCCTTCCCAGACATTGAGGTTCTTTCTAGAACTGAACTTCCAAGCATTCATTCTCTATTGTACAGAGCACAAATCTAATAGGCTTGAGATAGTCATGTAGTTCAAATGCCAATGCACTCTTATCAAAAAAAAACTTTTACAGAGAACTCACAAAAGGTAAGAGCTCACAAAACATACCAGAAGATTCAGTATAAAGACACTTTTAAGGTATCTCTGAATAACTTTAATATTGACTGAGAGACATGGGAAATGCTGGTACAGGACCATGCAGCATGATATGCCTGCTTCAGGGAAAGTTTTTTACTTCATGAGCAAAACAGAATCATATAAGCACAAAGGAAATGTGATCCACGCAAATACAGAGCCACTTCCACTTTAAATGTTTTAATGGACTACTTGTGTCTCTGAACTCATAATAGACTCATTAGTCACAGGCAAATACAACATATCCTGATTCTAGCATTATAATGATATCATCAGTGATCTTTGATAATGAAGGACATAAATAGACTTGGGATAGAAAGTGCCACAAACATCCAGCGAGAGAACTATGGAGACTAAATGTGGATCAAACATAGAATTTTTCACCCTTATGTTGTTGTTGTTTGTTTGCTTGGGTTTTTTTTTTTATTCTTTCTTGTGATTTTTTTCTCTTTTGCTGATTTATCTTGCATATGATGAATATGGAAATATGTTTAGAAGAATTGCACATGTTTAACATATTGGATTGTTTGCTCTGTTGAGGGTGTGGAGAGAGGAGAAAAATTTAGGATATAAGGTTTTGCAAAAATGAATGTTGAAAAATATATTTATATATACTTGGGGAAAAATACTATTTAAAAAAAGAAAAAAGAATATGAAGGACACACAATACCCAGTCCCTAATAGGCATCTAATAAATGTTTATAGATTGCTTGATCCATACTATTCTATATCATGGTATATATGCATTCTGAATACAAGTTACATTATTAAAAGTGTAAAACTCCACATATAAAGCTCAAAATGGATTTATGACCTGATATTAAAGGCCACACCATAAAAAAATTTAGAAGAGATCCGTTCCAGATACCTTTTATAATTATAACTAAAGAAAAAGTACTTATTTAAGCAGGAGATAGAGCGATCTTAAAAAAAAAAAGTAACTGATTATAAAAATTCAACCAAACTAAAAAAATTAACACAGAGGATAAGGTACTGGGCCTGAAGTCAAGAAGACAAATTTAAATTCAGCCTCAGACATATTTTCTAGCTATATGACCCTGAGCAAGTCACTTAACTCTGTTTACCTCAGTTTCTTTATCCTGTAAAATGGGGATCATAATAGCATCTACCTCTCAGGATTGTTGTGAGGATCAAATGAAATATTTGTAAATTGCTTAGCACAATACTTGGCACATGATATTCTATAAATATTATTGTATTAAGAACCTATTATGTAATAAGCCCTGTGCTAAGCAGTGGAGATACAAAAAAAAATCAAACCAAAACAAAACAAAACAAAAACAAAAAGTCTCCACAGTCAAAAAACTTACAAAGAGGCAACTAAATGGTATAGTAGATGGAGTACCAGCCCTAGAGTCAGATTTGAACCTGAGTTCAAATTAGCCTCAAACACTTAAAACACTTCCTAGTTATGTGACTTTGGGCAAGTTACTTAACCCCAATTGCCTCAGCAACAACAACAAAAAGAAAAAATACCAAAAAACTTATATACTGGAATTCCCTGTGTATATGTATGTTAATATATATGTAAATATATATACATATATATAAGCATATACATAATATCAATAAAAAGAATACTATCTGCAAAAAGAATAAAATGTAATTTGGAATGGGAATACAGTAGCAACAGGGTAACTCATCAAGATTTCATGGAGAAAGTGGTATTCAGTTAAATCTTAAAGAAGAACCAGTGATTCTACAAAGAGATGGAATGTTGCATGTACAGAAGTAGATCACTACAGCTCCATAGTAGAGGAATGAAGTAATGTATAAGAAGACTTGAAAAGTAAGAAAGGGGGAAAATTGTGCAGTTATTTAAATCCAATGAACAGACTTAATGCTTGATCTTAGAATTAATAAGGACTTTATTGGGAGGTGACATAGAAATACCTAAAATCACTTGTGTCTATATGGAGAACAGATTAGCATGGGGAAAGGCTTGAAGAAGGTGACCAAATTGGAAGCTGTTACAATGGTTGAGGCAGCTGATAAAACAGGCTGGTGATTGTGTGAATGGAGATGAGAGACCTGTATGAGAACTGTTGTAGAAGAAAAAATGAAAAGATTTTGTAATTGACTGGATCTAAGTATGAGGATTACAACAAAGTGGCAAACCTATATAAAGGGAAGGAAAGCAGTGCATTCAACAATAACAGGGATATTGTGATTCAGGATTGATGTTGAGGTGGAAGCAAACTGAGTTCTGTTTGGGACATAATGACACTTATACACCATCAAGTCCAAAATACTCAGTGAGCAATTATGAAACAGAATTGGAGTTCAGGAGAGAGAACAGGGATATATGAATAACTGGATCCATGGGAGCTCATAAGGTTAACAAATTATAAATTATTAAGAGAAAAGAGAAGAGGACCCAAGACATTTTTGCAGTATGCTCAAAGTTAATGGAAACAACATGGGTGATGAATGAATAAAATAAGCTGAGATGGAATTTTCAGACAAATAAGAACCAGGAGAGAGTAGTGTTATGAAAAAAGAGTCATTGTAGCATTTTTTGTGTATAGAAGAGAATAGGAGGCTCAGAAGGAGACAGGCAGATAAGACAGCTTTAAAACTAACAAATAAAATTTATTATATTATTTTTAAAAATACAAGCTATAGCAATAATAATAGCCTGCCTTTACATAGCATTTTAAGATTTGTAGAGCATTTTACAACTCTCTAGCACAACCTCTGGAAACATTTTACAGAACAGAAAATTGAGGCATACAGAGATTAAATTATTTGTCCATGGTCACCCACAGAGCTAGTGAGTATTAAAGACTAGATTTGAAATGAGATCTTCATGACTACAAGTCTGTGTATCTGGGAAAGCTCTTGTTTTACCATGTTTGTCTGATACAGAATAATAATTTTCTTTAAAAAACAGAATTTTTTTCAAAGAAAATAAAACTGGTCTTTAGATTTGGCAATAAAGAAAACATTGGTAACTTTAAAGAGAAAAACAATAATTACAATGATAGCTAACATTTATATAATGTTTCAAGGTTTACAAAGGACTTTATGTTTATTATCTTATTTGATCCTTACAACAACTTTATGACCTTGGTGCTATTATTATTCCCATTCTACAGATGAGGAAACTAAGGTAGACAGAAATAAAAGACTTGCTCAGCATCACATAGCTAGTAAGTGTTTAAAACAGTATTTGAACTCAGGCTTTGATAATTCTGTCTAGCAAACTATTCACCATGTCCCTGTTCCTAGCTGAATGATTTAGAACAAAGTAATAAGATAGAATAAGGTAGAAAGTAGAGGCAAATTATTATATAGAATAAAATTCTATATAACAGAAAAATTATTGAAGTTTGGCTGAGAAAGAGAATAGAGAATAAGATTATAGATAGCAGGACTGGTGGAAACAAAGCAAGTTTTTTAAATATGAGATTTAAAAATATTGTTATGTTTACAATAGGACATAAGAGGATTCAAAATATGAAACAATAAATTTCTATTTCAAGAAAGTATATTAATAAATACTACCTATTGTATTAGAAACTATCTATCTTTTCTTTGTTTCCGTGTAGGTTTTCTTTTGTTCTCTGCTATGTACTTTTTATTTTATTCTTTTTCCCTCCTTTATTCCCCTCTTTTCCCCCAAAATAGCAGAAATATATTATATTTGTATATGTATGTTCTGTATGCATACGTATACACACATATACATATGTGTATTGTATACATATGCATATACATAGATATTTATAATCATACACATATAATTATATCCATGTAAAAGTTGTACCATGCTCAATTGTCCCCGGATAACATCACCCTTCTTAATTCCAAGTCTGTCCATATTTTTCTGAATCCACCAATTCATCATTTCCTGCACCATAGAAATATTCCAACTTTATACTCAGTAGTTATTTTTAAAATCTAAAGCAATATTGATTAATATGACTGACAGTGCAGTTTCCCTGTTTTTCTCTTTTGATTGAATCTATTTTAACTTTAGCTTATCTGAAATGAATGATTACTACCTCTGCTTTTTTTCTAATGAATTCTACTCCTGATCATTATTATTGTTTGTGTATATTTCTTGTTTCCTGTGTCTACTGACTCCTCTACTTCCCTTCTACCTGCTGCCTTGCCGTGCTATTACTTAATCTATACCCCTCCAAGGATCATTTCTTTATCCTCTCCTCCCAACTTTTCCTCTCATTCCTTCCCTCCAACTTTATCTCTAAACCACACACCCAATCTCATTCACATTAACCTCCTACAACTCCTTCTTTCCCCCTCTTATTTCTTAATAAATCTAGAAGACTTTCATACCCTTCTAAATATGTACATGTATTGTTCCCTCTCTGACTCAATCCCAAAGTGAGTGGGATTGCAAAATTTCAAAGCTTCCTTTTCCATCTAATTCCTTTGTATCCATTCTTGTTCTCATGCCTCATTTTACTCTTTTTTTACCTTTTCCTACACTGTTTTGTTTTTTAGAATCACTTCATACTTAGTTCTACACCAATTTTTCTTTTGAACTACCCACTAATTTATGACAATCTAAGACATATGGCTTATATTTCCACATGGTAAAGCAAAAATAGTTTGTCCTTATTGACAATTCCTTGAAATTAATCCTTGAGTTTACCTGTTATTTCTCTTGAATCTTATTTGTTAAATGTTCTATTAAATTGAGGTCTTTTGCAACAAAATCCTAAATGTCTGACAATTCATTGTATATCCTTTTTTTTTTTCATCAGAACCATACTTAATTTTTCTGGGCATTCATTCTGGAGAGCAATTTGGAGCTATACTCAAAAAGTTATCAAACCGTGCATACCCTTTGACCCAGCAGCATTTCTATTGGGCTTATATCCCAAAGAAATCATAAAGGAAGGAAAGGGCCTCACATGTGCAAGAATGTTTGTGGCAGCCCTTTTTGTAGTGGCTAGAAACTGGAAACTGAATAGATGCCCTTCAATTGGAGAATGGCTGAATAAATTATGGTATATGAATATTATGGAATATTATTGTTCTGTAAGAAATGACCAGCAGGACGATTTCAGAGAGGCCTGGAGAGACTTGCATGAACTGATGCTGAGTGAAATGAGCAGAACCAGGAGATCATTATACACGGCAACAACAATACTATATGACGATCAATTCTGATGGACATAGCTCCCTTCAACAACGAAATGTTTCAAACCACTTCCAATTGTTCACTGAAGAAAGCCATATACACGCAGAGAGAGGGATGTGAAATGTGGACCACAACATAACATTCTCATACTCTTGATTGATGTTTGCTTACATTGTGTTTCCTTTATCTGATATGTCTTTTGTGTAGATAAGATTTTTCTTGCACAACAATGATAAGTTTGGAAATATGTATACATATATTCGATTTGTCAAGTATTTTAACATAATTAACATGTAGTGGATATCCTGCCATCCAGGGGAGGCGTGGGGAGTTGGGGAGAAAAATTTGTAACAGAAAGCTATGTAAGGGTTAATGTTGAAGAATTACCCACACACATGTTATGCAAATAAAATAAAATTTAAAAAAATTTTTCTGGGCATAATATTTTCGACTGCAGACCTAGTTCTTTCACTCTTTGATGTATAGTGTTTGAAGAACTGTGGTTTTTTAATGTATCCATTGCTATGTTGTGTGTGATTTTAATTGCGGCTCTGCCATATTTAATTTTTTTTCTTATTGCTCATAATATTTTTCCTTGATCTGGGGGTTTGAAATTTATCTATGATGTTCTTGTAGGATTTCCTTGTGAAATCTCTTATAGGTAGTGATCAGTGAATTTTTTTTTCTATTTCTACTTTCCCTTCTTATTCAAACACTTTAGGACAATTTTCTTTAATTATTTCTTTCATTATTACATCAAGATGGGGGGGGTCATAGCTTTCAGACAGTTCAATTATTCTTATGTTTTCTCTTCTTGACTTGTTCTCCAGATCTATTATTTTTCTTATGAGGTATATCACATCCTCTTCTTTTTTTATTCTTTATGTTTTGTTTTATTGTTTCTTGGTCTCATAACTTCAGTGGCTTCCCTTTGCCCAATTCAGTTTTCAAGAAGTCATTTTCTTCCTTAAGGCTCTGGAACTCCTTTTCTTTACACAATCCTTTTGTTTTTCTTGGATTTATTATTTTGTTTTGCTTTTAGTTTTTTTCAATGTCTCTCATTTGATTTTTAAAATCTTTTAAAGTTCCTCTATGAATTCTTTTAGAGAAGGTGTACATTTGAAATTACTCTTTGGGGAAGGAAAAGCTTTTTTTTTTTTTTTTAAATTTCAGTATCTCCTCCAAAAATGAGCCTTGGTGTTTCCTACTCCCACAGTAATTTTCTCTGGCTGGGATGTTTCTCCTTTGCAAGCTTATTTTGTAGCAGATTTATGGTGTAATAACCTTTAGTCCTGAGATGTGAGGGATGGTACTTCTGGCCTCAGATCAGCCTTCAGTTCTCACCTTTGGACTAGAATCCAAAACCCAGAATTCCACCCTCCTGTAAGTGCCTACAGGCAGCAGTATCCCTGCCTCACTGCTCCTGTACTTATTGGGTATGTGCTGGTTCCTTCTAGGTAGCACAACTAAATTTTGCATCCCTTAGCAATAGAGATTCCCTCAATATCCCCAAATCAGACACTGGACTCCTCACACTCTCTGGGAGATAAAAATTCCTATGGCTGGGACTGAGGCTATCTCTCAAAGAGCTACTCTCAAGGCTTCCCACTTATTATTTCAGCAGAACTACCTTGGAAGTGTTTATACTTCCCAGGGGTCAGCCTCCATCCTGGTATCTTTCCAACTCTTATTTGTTTTTAGCTGCTCTACATTCATTCTGAGACACAATGTTTTGTCTTGTTTGGGGGAGAAATATAGAGGTTGGAATTTTCTGATCTTCTCAGAATCTTCCCAGAATCCTCTTGATAGCTAGCATTTATATAACACTTAAAGGTTTATAAAAGCACATTACAAATATTATCTCATTTTATCCTCATAAAGACCCTGGAAAAAAGTGTGAAAATCTCTACAGATGAGGAAACTAAGGCAGACATGACTTAAGTGATTTACAGTCGCATAGTTGTAACTGTCTAAGTTTGTATTTGAACTGACATCTTCCTAAGTCCAGATCCAGAGCTCAGCACCAAGCTGTCTAGGTGCATGATATAACTACCTACTGTATGATTTTGAGTAAGTCACTTATTTTTATAGGTCTCAGATTTCTCATGTGTAAAAATTATGACCTTGAAAAAGATTAATCCTTAGGTTCCCTCTTTTTTTTTTTTGCTGAGGCAAGTGAGGTTAAGTGACTTGCCTAGGGTCACACAGTTAGGAAGTGTTAAGTGTCTAAGACTAGATTTGAATTTAGGGTCTCCTGACTTCAGGGCTGGTGCTCTATTCACTACACTGCCTAGCTGCCTCTTTAGGTTTCCTCTTAAAGGGGGGAGGGGCCATAGATCTAAATCTATGATCAAAACCTAGAAAATTTATAAATTTTAGCATATAAATGTAATGGAATACTGAAGCATGATTGAGAATAGTAAGACCATTAAAAAAATCTGAGAAGACATGAAGAAAAGTAAAGAAGCAAAACCAGGAAAAAAGAATATAATCTAATTATTTCTATATAAAAGGAAAAATATATAGAGATAAGTGAAAAAAGGAAAGATGAAAGGGAATGACTAACAAGTTACTATGGATATTTATGTGCTGATATCCAATTATTCAAATGTAAATAGTTTGAAACTGGTTTAATTTGTGTTGAGGTCTAAAATTAATTTTCTAATAAATCATTTCATAATTTCTTTAAAAGTGTTTTGTAAGACAAATACCATATAAACAAATTTAAATGAACCTCCATAGGGTTATGAATGTAATGATAAACATGAAAGTTTCTGTGAACCAGTATACAAATAAAACTAGCCGAGATACAAATATAAGGTATTTGAAAGACAGAAATGACCTTGGATATCCTTGTCATTTCTAATCCAAGTTTAGGATTTATCCACCTACAACTCTTGGCATGTCAGCCAATTGTAACCTGGCTCTGGTTTAGCCACACCCCCTTCTGCCAGCTGGGAAAAACTGTCACCAGCTGGAGAGTTGGGGCAGGCTTGTGCTTTCCCCTTCTCTTAACTATCTGGCCTCATATCGAGCAGATAACATTTGGGGGAATTGACCCAACAGTTTGCATTCTATGGTTTTCTTCTATGTGTAAAGGTAGGATCATAGTGTTTACAGAAGAGACCTTAAGAGATGATCTTGTCAAACCAGTCATTCTACTGGTGAAAAGGACTGAGATTGAGAATAATTTGCCAAATATGGTACAGATAGAAGTAGCAAGAATTGAAATTTGAATCTTGACCTACTTCCAAATTTGAAGCTCTTTAATGGAAACTTTTCCATAGTGCCCTTAAAAAGTTATCTAACCCTAATCTCATTTAAAATTATTTTCTTTTTAGGAGTTTGTTCTCTATAGTTTATTCAAGAGGAACACTCTTTTTAATAAACATGAAATTGCAGAAATTATATTAGAAGAATTGATATGGTACAGAGGAAAGAAATATGGATTTGAAGCCAGAAGAATTGAGTTTTGTCCCTTACTATCTGTATGACGTAAGCAAATCACTTAAACTTCCAAGGCCTCAGTTTCCTGAGGAGATTCACTAATCTCTAAAGGTCTTTTAAACTCTCCATCTGTTCTCACAGACATGCTAAGTTGTAAAATTCAATTGAAAATTCAGATGTCAAGTTATAATTCTAATTTTTATAAAACCTTTAGACATAAATTTAGAACTGGGCAAACATAAGAAGTCATCTACTAGTGGTTTTAGCAAAGCTAGAATTTGAACCCAAGTCTTCTGAATCCAAATTCATTGTACTGTCCTTACCAAACTCCTGCAATATCATGAAAGATACTATTGATTTATACTATATGTTTTACATATTTATATATTATGTCATATATTGTAATGTCATATTATGCATTTATGTGTTATATATTATGGTATATCATAATCTTTATTTTTCATATATATTTTATAAGCTATTATTTAGTGGCTTATTATAATGAAAAAGACATTGGATTTATAACCAAGGAAGTTAGTTCTTGCACAACTCATTGCATAATAGGTCAATCATTTTAATACCTCTAATACTTAGTTTTTCTCACCTATATAATTGGCATAATAATAAATGTACTTAATATGGTGGCTACGAGGAAAGTGTTTGGGAAATTTCAGTTTCTGCCCAAACTATTATTACTGCAAGTTGTCCCTGCCTTTCAGGATTATATACAGTGCAGAAGAGGAGATAGACATACTTGTGAAAAATTAACAAATGAAAGCTAGACTGAGATAGAGACTGAACCAGTGATTTCATTGATTTCATCTTAGATGAGACTACCTCAATCAATACAGATCAGCACCTTCACCTTCACTGCAGCTTAGAGTCTTAGACAGTTTCTCAGAGAGGTTAAGCCACTTGCCCAGGTAAGTGTCAGAGGTGGAACTAGATAATCAAATCCTTTATTAAGTTTTTCCTATGCACCAAGCCTTGTACTAAACACTGGGGATCCAAGTAATACAAGGGATAAATAGCAATTTATCACAACGAAACAATATCATACAACATTAAACGATAAATTACCAAATGAGTACTACAGATAATCATTTCCAAAGCATGGATAGCATGGCAACATAGGATTTAGAACTAAAATGGAATCATTTTAGTAATATCCAACTCTTTGTGACCTTATTTGGGCTTTTCTTGGCAAAGATACTGGAATAGTTTGCCATTTCCTTCTCCAGATCATTTTACAGATGAAGAAACTGAAGCAAACAGGAATAAGTTGACTTGCCCAGGGTCCCACAGTTAGCATGGATCTAAGGTTGGATTTGAATTCAAGTCCTCCTGATGCCAGAGTCAACAGCTAATTCACTGTGACACCTAACTGCTCCTATCATTGATCTTAGACAGTGTCATGAGCAATCCATAATTTTATAGATGAGGAAACTAAAGCCAGAGATGACCTCCAAAGTCATTGTTCTTACCATTTTACCAAGATAGGATTGAAAAGTAGAAGGGTCAATTGATAAGTGGTCAAAGGATATTAACAGACAATTTTCAGATGAAGAAATTAAAGCCATCCATAGTCATATGAAAAAATGCTCTATATCACTATTGATTAGAGAAATGCAAGCTAAAACAACTCTGAGATCTACTTCACATCTCTCAGATTGACTAAGATGATAGGAAAAGATAATAATAAATGTTGGAGGAGATGTGGAAAAACTGGGAAAATACGTTGTTAGTGGAGTTGTGAACTGATCCAACTATACTGGAGAACAATTTGGAACTATGCCAATAAGACTATCAAACTGTGTATACCCTTTGATTCAGCAGTGCCTACTGAGTCTATATCCAAAAGAGATCATAAAAAAGGGAAAAGGGCCCACATGTGCAAAAAATATTTGTAGTAGTTCTTTTTATAGTGGCAAAGAATTGAAAACTGAGTGGATGTCCATTAGTTGGGGAATGGCTAAACAAGTTATGATAAATAAATGTAATTGAATATTATTGTTCTATAAGAAACAATCAACAGGATGATTTCAGAAATGCCTGGAGAGACTTATTATGAACTGATGCTAAGTGGAGTAGAACCAAAAGAACATTGTACACAGCAACAACAAGATTATGTGATGATCAACTGTGATGGACTTGGCTTTTATCAACAATGAGGAGATTCAGGCCAATTCCAATAGAATTGTGATGAAGAGAGCTTTCTGCATCCAGAAAAAGTACTATGGAACTGAATGAATGTGGATCATAACAGAATATTTTCACCTTTTTTGTTGTTGCTGTTGTTTGCTTGTTTGTTTTTTGTCTCATTTTTTTCCTTTTTGATCTGATTTTTCTTATGCAGCATGATAAATGTGGAAATATGTTTAGAAAAATTGCATACATTTAACCTATATTGAATTACTTGCTGTTTAGGGGAGAGGGAGAGGAAGGGAGGAAAAAAAAGGAACAGAAGATTTTGCAAGGGTGAATGTTGAAAACTATCTTTGCATATATTGAAAAAGCTATTATTGAAAAAAGAAAAAGAGAGCATGTACTCCAACCCATAATTTTACAAATGAAGACACTAAAGATCAAAGAGAGTTTCTGTGTCCATTGCTCTAACCACTAAATCATTATAAGTAAGGGTAAAAAATGGAAACTTTTTTTTGGGGGGGGGACTTTGAGGGACCTGATCTAGACAACCTCTTTGGAGGTCAAAGACCAAGGCTTTTCATTCTTTAGTATCCTGCCCACAGCATACAACACAAATAACAAATAACTGTCATAAAGTCCATGCACTTCATACTTACTTCATAGCCCACTGGTTAAGAATTGTGCATATAATTAAGGTTCCATTCCAATAAATTTAGTTATCTTTTTTCCCCTGACAACCTTCATTCCTTAGAGTTGGATAACAGAGTCTAAGGAATTAGAAGGTTTTTGCTAGCAGATTCATTGACAGCAACAGAAATGAGAGCTGACACAAGGTAGGAGATAGCATTAAAAACAAAAAATTGCACGTTGCACCAAACTATTTAGCATAGAGGATAACAGCCCTTACAGACCTCTCTAACTCTTGTGGTCACCAGTGAAGAATAGCATTGTACTGTAACTGATGTCATCAAAGAAAAGAAGAATAACATTCAATATACAAAGCTAGGAAGATATGTGAAGCATTATAGAGAGCTCAATCAAAAAAACATTCCAATAAAGGAAAAAAAAAATCTCAGAAACTTAAAGGGGAAAGCTTCATTCATGTGGAAAACAGTCCTCTGCATCAAGGCTTCTCAAACTTTTTCCACTTGTAACCCCTTTTTGCCTGAAAAATTTTTACATGACCCCTAGGATAGATAGATAGATTTAAATTAGGTATGCAAATCAAACATCATAAATCACCATTTTGTAACCCCACATTCAGTTTTGCAATCCCATATAGGGTCACAATCCACAGTTTAAGAAGCTAGACTAGTACACCTCATGTCAGTTAAAGAAGTGTCTCTGTCATCACATATTCAAACCTTGTTTATTGAATGATTGCTTCTGAGTAGGTGAGGCTGGCAACTCCTGTTGCCTGTCATATTTCTATGTGTTCTCTCTGCAAAGCTTCAAGATATATAATTTACATATAACTAGTTGAGTAAAACTTGATTTGTTGTTTTGGCTTTTTTTTAAAGTAGTGAAATAAAATATATTTAAATATATTTGTTTAATATTTAAATATATTTTAAATATTTTTAAAAATTAAAAAAAATATTTTTTCTTTATTGGAAGTATGATAGTTTTTGGATTTGGAGTCAGGATTTCTTGGTAGAAAGAGAAGCATTTAATTCTGATAGCTATCCCAGATACCTGTAAGGTGTCATTCACTTCAATAGAGTTCTCAGACCAGGTTTAGAAGACTCTTCCAAACTGATATCCTTTAAAATACTTTTTTGCTTCCTTTCCTCTATGAAAAATTCCTGTGGGTATCATATCATGCAATTCAAGAAGACTAGTTACATTCAGTATATAGCTCACAATCTAGTTTGACCAAAAAAGGGAATGCAAAGACTGAACCTCACTCCACCCCAATCTCACCTCCGGTCTGTCCCTTTTTTCTGATAACAAAAAAATGCTCAGCTTTATCTCATCTAAGTTGAATGAATCAATTGGTTTAAAAGCTTGGGGACAGTTACTTAAATTCCTCTAAAATATAGTTTAAGTTAAGACTCTCACATCCTCTAATAAAATAAGGCTCAAAAATTGACAAAAATAATTTCCCTAAATTCCCTGAAAGCTAAAATGCCAATTCCTGAGTCAGGAATTTTAAAGACCTCTACAATCACGTCTCAATCTACCTTTTCACCCCTATCTCCTACTACTCATCTGTAGGAACACTCCACCACAGCTATATTGATTTACTTATTGTTCTCTAAATAGATCATATTCACCAATATCTCAGAAACTTCTCTCTGCATGCCTCCTTCAAGTGCCACCTCTTCTATGAAGCATTCCTGAATGTTTCCACCCTCAGTGATCTTTTCCCCTCCACTGAACTCATAGAGTAGCTACCAGTCATTTTTCAAATGGTTGTCAACAATGCTATGGTTGTTGATTCAGTTTTATTGTTGATGTTGCTGATGTGTCAGACTTCTTGTGCCCCCATTAAGGATTTTCTTGGCAAAGATACTGAAGAAGTTTGCCATTTCCTTCTTCAATTTATTTTTCTTATGAGGAACTGCTTGGCCAGAGGCACATAAATAGTAAATGTCTGAAGCCAGATTTGAACTCAGAAAAATGAGTCTTTGGGATTCTAAGCTCAGGGTTTGCTTCATTGTACTACGTAGCTGCCCTGTATTGATTCTGTACAATCAATCAGTCATTTATTACATAACTAACTGTATGTCAGGCATTATACCACGTGCCGAGAAAGCAAAAATAAAACCAAAATGGCCCTTGTCTTCAGGGAGCTTACATTTTGTTAGGGGAGATAATGATCTGATAAAAGAGACATCAGAAGAAAACTATCAGCAATACTTTGAGATCAATTTCTACCAGTTTGTGACTCTTCTCACAACAATATAAGAAGTGGAAATAGAATGACCTACTTCTCCCATGAATTACTCCAACAAAGTTGTTTTTTGTTTATTTATTTTTTGAAGCAGTGGATCAAGAAAGAATGGAGAAACTACAGTAAATACAGCTTGTATGCCTAAATATATGCACAGAGAGAACCCAAAAGAAGTTTGTAGTCACAAGGGAAGGGAACTAGCCATAAAAGCCTACTCCAGGATTATGTCACTGACCAAGAACCTGGGCATAAAAGCTTATAGATCTCAGACCAATATGGCAACCATCAAGGAATATCATAGATTAGACTACCACAACTCAATTTACATATACAAATGCTTGAGCAGACTGAGCTTTGGACAATATCCTAGGCACAACAGTTGGGCAACTGATCCTGTATCACTTGACAGACACAGGATTTATTACCTGGACCCAAGATAACACAAATCAGTAACAAAGAGGGTTCCATCATTCTTTCCAGAAGCAAACAGAGCTTGTTCTTGATGCAAAATCCTATTTCAGGAAGTAAGAATGGAAAAATAAATAAATACAAGAAAATGGGTAATTAAAAAATATTATGGAGCCAGGAATATTCAAGACATAAACACAGAAGAGAATAGCTCCATATCATCTAAAAACAAAGAAATTAACTAAATTCTTTGTGAAAACTATTTATACTAGGTACCTTCACTTTCCTTTATCTTGACTCTATACCCTCTGTAATTTGACTTGCAACTTTCATTCAACTAAAATTGTTCTTTACAAAATCACCAGTGCTCCCAAATCTAATAGCGTTTTCTCATTTTTCATCCCTTTTGACCTTCTACAATTTTTGACATGTCAATTCCTCTCTTCTAGATATATTTTTCTCTCTAGATTTTCAGAGCACTGCTCTCTTCCGTTTCTCCTCTATCCTATCTGACTGCTCCTTCTCAGTGACCTTTGCTGGACTTCCTCTAGGTCATACCCACTTTATACTATTTTATACTATTATATTTTATACTATTTCCCTTGATAATATTATCAGGTCCCCAAAGGTTTAATTATCATTTCTATGCATATGATTTTTACTTCTATATGTCCAGATCTAACACCTTCCCCCTCCTTCAGTCTTCTATCATTGACTGTTTTTTTGGGTAGCTTGAACAGGATATCCCAAAGACATATCAAACTCAACATGTCCAAAACAGACCTTATTACCTTTTTCACCAAACTCTCCTCTCTTCCCAACTTTTCTGTTAGTATGCAGAGCATCAACATCCTCCCAATCACCCAGGTTCACAAACTTGGAGTCAACTTCTACTCTTAACTTATACTCACTCCACATATCCAATCTATCGTCTTGTCATTTGTACCTTCACAGTATCTCTCCTTTATGCCCTCTTCTTTCCTCTCCCATAGCCATTTGTACACTGGTACAAATCCTCATTGCCTTTCACCTGGACTATTTTAGAGCCTGCTGTTTGATCTTCTTGACTCCAGTCTATCTTCAATCTAATCCATTCTCCACTCAGTGATAGAAATAATCCAACTATATCACACATGCTTTCATTTAATAAATTTCAGTGGGTTCTTTATTATCTCTAAGATCACATATGGAAAGTCTTCTGTTTGACATATAACTCTTCACAATTTGTTTCTTCTGAGAGAGAGAATAGAATAAATGGGGATAATACAGTTAGCAATAGTAATTGTGAAAAGAATTTTTCAGCAAATTTCTCTGATAAAGGCCTTATTTCTCAAATGTATAGGGAACTGAGTCAAATTTATTTTCTAAAAAAAGAGCTATTCAAATTAGAGGAACATAGGATAGTTTACCTCTTAGATCTGTGGAGAAGGAAGGAATTTGTGTCCGATGAAGAACTGGAACTCTTAATTGAACACCAGATAGATAATTTTGATTATATTAAGTTAAAAAGTTTTTGTACAAACAAAATTAATGCAGACAAGATTAGAAGGGAAGCAATAAATTGGGAAATCATCTTTACAAGGATTATGATAAAGGCCTCAATTCTAAACTATATAGAGAATTGCCTCATATTTATAAGAATTTAAGCCACTCTCTAATCGAAAAATGGTCAAAGGATATGAACAGACAATTTTCAGATGATGAAATTAAAACTATTTCTAGCCATATGAAAAGGTGCTCCAAATCACTATTGATCAGAGAAATGCAAATTAAGACAACTCTGAAGTACCACTACACACCTGTCAGATTGGCTAAGATGACAGGAAAAAATAATGACGAATATTGGAGGGGATGTGGGAAAACAGGGACACTGATACATTGTTGGTGGAACTGTGAACGGATCCAACCATTTTGGAGAGAAAAAATTAGAACTATGACAAAGGGCTATCAAACTGTGCATAACCTTTGACCCAGCAGTGTTTCTATTGGGCTTATATCCCAAAGAGATCTTAAAGGAAGGAAAGGGTCCCACATGTGCAAAAATGTTTGTGGTAGCCCTTTTCATAGTGGCTAAAACCTGGAAACTGAATGGATGCCCATCAATTGGAGAATGGCTAAATAAATTATGGTATATGAATGTCATGGAATATTATTGTTCTGTGAGAAACGACCAGCAGGATGATTTCAGAGAAGCCTGGAGAGACTTGCATGAACTGATGCTGAGTGAAATCAGCAGAATCAGGAGATCATTGTACATGGCAACAATAAGACTACATAATGATCAATTCTGAAGGACATGGTTCTCTTCAACAATGAGATGTTTCAAACCAGTTCCAGTTGTTCAGTGATGAAGAAAGCCATATACACCCAGGGAGAGGCCTGTGGGATCTGAGTCTGGACCACAACATAGCATTTTCACATTCTCTATTGATGTTTGCTTTTATTATGTTTTCCTTCTCAGATTTTTTTTCCTGTACAGCAAGATAACTGTATAAATATGTATACACATACTTGATCTGTCAAATATTTTAACATAATTAAAATATATTAGACTTCCTGCCATCTAGGGGAGGGGGTGGTGGGGTAAGAAGGAAAAATTTGTAACAGAAAGCTTTGCAAGGGTCAATGTTGAAAAATTACCTATGCTTATGTTTTGCAAATAAAAAGCTTTAATAAAAAAAAATAAAGAGCTATTCCCCAATTGATAAATGATTAAAAGATATGAACAATTTTCAGAGGAACTAACTGAGCTATCTATAGCCACATGAGAAACAATATTCTAACTTACTATTAATTGGAGAAATGCAAATTAAAACAATTCTAATAGGTACTTCATACCTATTAGATTGACTAATGGACCAGAAAAGTAAATTGACAAATCTTATGGATCCAAAAAAATGGAACATGGGGAAAATGAGACATTAATGTATTGCTAGTGGGATTGTGAACTAATTCAACTATTCTGTAAAGCAATTTGGAACTATGCCCAAAGGACCATAAAAGCATGCATACTCTTTGATGTAACAATACCACTACTAGACATATATTCCAAAAAGAGATTAGGAAAGAAAAGGATAAAGGAGCTATATGTTAAAAATGTTTGTAATAGCTCTTTTCTGGTGGCAAATAATTGGAAACTGAAGGGATGCCCATCAATTGTGGAATGACTGAATAAATTGTGTTATGTGATTATGATGGAAAATATTGTTCTTTAAGAAATTATAATCAGGAGGTTCTCAGTAAAACCTGGAAAGTCCTCCATGAGCGCATACAAAGTGAAATGTACTATATACAAAGTAATAGCAATATTGTAGGATGATCAACAGTGAATGACTTTTCTATTCTCAACAATACAATGATCCAAAACTACTCTAAAGGACTTAAGATGAAAAATTTTATCCATACCTAAAAAGAACTGGTTGTCTGAATACAGATTGAAACATACTTTTTTAAAACTTTATTTTTCTTGAGATTTTTTTGGGGGGGAAGGAAATCTGTTTTCTTTCACAACATGATTTTTTTGGAAATGTTTTGTACAATTTCATATGTGCCTTCTCAATGGGAGAGGGGCAAGGGAGAGAATCTAGAACTGAAAGTTTTAAAAGCAAGTGTTAAAAATTATTTGGGGGGGGGCAGAGCCAAGATGGCGAATTGCAGACAGCATTCTCTGTGAGCTCCTGAGACCTTCCCTCAGACCCAGACAAATTGAGCCTCCAAACTGGTTCTGGAGTGAGGGCTCCACCAAACACTTGGACTACAATGCACTTCTATCAAAAATCTACTTTGAAAAACTCTGGAGAAGGTCAATCTCAGGGGAATTGGCAGCTGGCCGCGATCAGACACCAGCGCGCAGCAGCCGGGGCAGAAGTTGGAGCTGCGACAGAGTGGCGGATTTAGGCACCCAGGAAGTCCCTGGGAGATGCCTGGGCCACTTTGCACTGCTTGCGGGCAGGTGCTTTGACAAATCTGCCTTTGTAAAGGGTGGATTGAGAGCAGCTGAAAGCGTGGTCCTAGTACGGATCTAGCCAACCAGCCCCGTACTGGAAGTCAACTCAGCAAACCTCCCCAGGGCAAATTGAAACGGCTACCGGTCTGGCGTTTGTTCCTCAGCTCAAAAACATGAGCAAGAAGCAGAAGAGAGCTCTCACCATAGACAGTTTCTATGGAGAGAAAGTAGGGCAGTCCCCAGATCCTGAGATTCTGAAAACAATCCCAGACAAAGCCACAAAGGCGGACATGAGCTGGTCCCCTTTTCAGAAGGCTTACCTGGAAGATTGCATAAAGAATCTCAAAAGAGAGCTAGAAGAAGAATGGGGAAATAAATTGAGATCAGTGCAACAGAGATGTCAAAAACTGGAAAACAAGACTAGTGAATTGGAAAAAGAAAACAATTCATGGAAAAACAAAATTGGTGAATTGGAAAAAATCACCAATTCACTGGAAAATAAAAATGGTTAATTTGAAAAAGACAACAATTCACTGAAAAATAAAATTGGTGAATTGGAAAAAGACAACAATTCACTGAAAAACAAAATTGGTGAATTGGAAAAAGACAACAATTCACTGAAAAATAAAATTGGCAAAATGGAAAAAGAATTCATTGAACCAAGAAATTCAATTGGCCAGCTACAAAAGGAGCTAAAAAAGATAACTGAAGGAAATAATACTTTAAAAATTAAAATTGAACAAATAGAAATAAATGACTCAATAAGACTTCAAAAATCAGTCAAACAAAAACAAAAAATGAAAAAATAAAAGAAAATATGAAATATCTCCTAGAAAAAACAACTGACTTGGAAAACAGATCCAGGAGAGACAATCTAAGGATTATCAGACTCCCTGAAAGCCACGATGAAAAAAAGAACCTTGATGCTATCTTCCAGGAAATCATGAAAGAGAATTGCCCTGATGTTTTAGAATCAGAAGGCAAAATTGGCATTGAAAGAATTCACCGATCACCTCCAGAAAGAGACCCCAAAATTAAAACCCCAAGGAATATTGTGGCCAAATTTCAGGACTATCACACCAAGGAAAGGATATTGCAAGAAGCTAGAAAGAAACAGTTCAAATACCGAGGAACTGTAATTAGAATTACACAAGATCTGCCAGTTTCCACATTAAAGGATTGAAGGGCCTGGAATCAGATATTCCGAAAGGCAAAAGAACTTGGATTACAGCCAAGAATAAGTTATCCAGCTAGAATGAGCATCATTTTCTAGGGAAGAAGATGGTCATTCAATGATACAGGAGAATTTCACCTATTTCTAATGAAAAGACAAGATCTGAACAAAAAATTTGACCTCCAAATACAGAACTCAAAAGAAGCATAAAAAGGTAAAAAGGAAAAAACTCTTGAGAACTATATTTCTACTATGGGTATCCTTAAAGAATGGGGGTATAATTTGATTTTTCTTTGATAATAATGGAAAAGAAATTAGAGGTGGAAGGGATACCATACTGAAAAAAAGGGGGGGGAAAGGAGGTAAAATAAGGCAAAATCTCATAAAGAGACATAGAAGATCTAATATAATTGAGGGAAAGAAGGGAGAGTGATGAGTACTGTGTAAACCTTACTCTCATTAGATTGGGCTCTAAGAGAGTATATCAGACAAATCTGGCTTCAGAGAAAGGCCTGACCCTCCTTGTGGGAAGGTGGGAGGAAAAGGAGGAAAGGAAAGGGATAGACTGATAGAAGGATTAGAGGAAAAGTGTAAAGGGGAGGGAGGGGTTTTAAAGGGGGGGAGGACTGTTGGAGGGAGGTGGTCATCAAAAATAAAAATTATTTTGGGTATAACTGGGGGAAAATAAAATATTAAAGAAAGAAAAAAAGGACAACTTATTCCTTCTATATAACCCAAATTGCAGCTATACTGGCTTATTTGCATTTTTTCATTGCCAACTTCAAGCCTTTTCACTAGCTTTCACACCTCTCCCCACATCTTACTTTTCCACTCCCCACCCTGGCTCTGATATGGAATGCTCTCACTTTTCACCTCTGGTTTCCTCTAAGGTTCCTCTCAAATTTCACCTTCAGAAGGAGGAATTTCCTTGTCTTTTCCTTCTCATCTATGCCTGCCCTCTGATATTACCCTCCATTTACACTACAGATAAATAAATAGATTGGTAGGTAGATAGATAGGTATATAGATGATAGACAAATAGACATAGATATAGCTGTATACATACATTTGTTATTGTTGTTTTTCAGTCATGACCTTGTGGACCATATTGTCCATGGGGTTTTGGGCAAAGATGCTGTAGTAATTTGCCATTTCCTTTTCTGGTGGATTAAGGCAAAAAGAATAATTTGCTCAGGGTCACACAGCTAGTAACTGTCTGAGGCTAGATTTAAACTCAAGTGTTCCTGATTTCAGGCCCAGCATTCTATTCATATGCCTCCTGTATTCACATATACATACATATATCTTGCTTATAGTGTTTGCCTATTGTTCCCCCCATTAGAATGTGAGCAACTTAAAGGCAAGAACCATGTTTTATTTTTTTACTTTCTTTGTACTTAGTGCAAAGAATATATATAGTGATAGACATAAAGCATTAATGAATGTTTTATTATAATCTCATAATGAGAGCTTTCAACCACATATGAAATAGGATTATCTCACATAACGCAGAAGGAAGAATCATGGAAGAAGGGGTGGGGGAAATAGATTACACATGAACCTCACTTTCATCTTAACCCAACAGAGGAGGGTTGAACACATATAGAAAATACAAAGAGTTGGAATTAAGAAAAAATGCATTAAACTTAATAGAAAACCAAGCAAAAATGGGGAGAAGGGAGGTGAGGATTCATAGGAAGAATAGATTGAAGTGGGGATTAGTTACAAGTCAAACATGCAATCTTCTTTGAGAAAACAGAAAATGAAGGGAGAAATAAAAGGAAGGAAATTGAACAAACAAAACAGCTATAATGGGGGACTGGGCGAGAGGATGAGTAATACTATAAAGTGATGGAAGCAGATAGCAGATATTTATTAATAATATTAAGCAAATTCCTCTTTCAATGTCTTTTTCTAAAAGAGAGGCATGAGGGCAATTAGAAAGGAAATTATAAAAAAGATAGGAAGGAAAGAAGTACACAATTAACAATCATAACAGTGAAATAGGAATGGAATGAATTCACCCATAAAGGAGAGACAAGTAGCAGAAAAGCTTTAAGAGCAGATTCAAACAATATAGAGAAAAACACACTTGAAACAGAAATAGTTACACAATTAAAATAAGGGGACTGAAGCAAATCTATTATACTTCAAATGAACTCAAAAAAATAGGGATAGCAATCATAAGCTCAAACAAGAAAATAATGAAATATTGCCGGAGATAAAAGCTTCTGGAATCTTAAGGTAAAGTCAAAGTTGGGCTACTGCTACCCATAGTGAGATTCTAAATCAGGGTATGGTGGATATAGAAGGACGCAAGAGAGAATTACCAAAGAGTAGAAAAGAAGTGTTTATTAAGTCCAAGTCTTTATGTTATTTATTGGGAATCAGGCTATACAGAGAAGAGGGTAATATAACTGACAAATACCAAGAAAATATCCATGCAGATGCCAATAATTAGCTAAGTGGGGTCTGATAAATTAAATGGACTCAGACTCCATGGAGGTATAAGAAATATAGTTCCCTTCAAGCCACTCTCCAGTCGAAAAATGGTCAGACAATTTTCAGATGATGAAATTAAAATAAATTTCTAGTCATATGAAAAGGTGCTCCAAATTACTATTGATCAGAGAAATGCAAAATAAGACAACTCTGAGGTACCACTACACACTTGTCAGATTGGCTAAAATGACAGGAAAAGATAATGACAAATGTTGGAGGGATGTGGGAAAACTGGGACATTGATACATTGTTGGTGGAACTGTGAACAGATCCAACCATTCTGGAGAGCAATCTGGAACTATGCTCAAAACGTTATCAAACTGTGCATACCCTTTGCCCCAGCAGTGTTTCTATTGGGCCTATATCCCAAAGAGATCTTAAAGGAAGGAAAGGGACCCACATGTGCAAGAATGTTTGTGGCAGCCCTTTTCATAGTGGCTAGAAACTGGAAACTGAAGGGATGCCCATCAATTGGAGAATGGCTGAATAAATTATGGTATATGAATGTCATGGAATATTATTGTTCTGTAAGAAACGACCAGCAGGATGATTTCAGAGTAGCCTGGAGAGACTTACATGAACTGATGCTGAGTGAAATGAGCAGAACCAGGAGATCATTATACACGGCAATAACAATACTATATGATGATCAATTCTGATGGACATGGTTCTCTTCAACAATAAGATATTTCAAACCAGTTCCAGTTGTTCAGTGATGAAGAAAGCCATATACACCCAGAGAGAGGCCTGTGGGATCTGAGTCTGGACCACAACATAGCATTTTCACACACTCTGTTGCTGTTTGCTTGCATTTGGTTTTCCTTTTCAGTTTTTTTTCTTGTAAATCCGATTTTTCTTGTACAACAAGAAAACTGTATAAATATGTATACATATATTCAATTTGTCACATATTTTAACATAATTAACATGTATTAGACTACTTGCCATCTAGGGGAGGGAGGGGAAGGAGAGAAAAATTTGTAACAGAAAGCTTTGCGAGGGTCAATGTTGAAAAATTACCCATGCATATGTTTTGCAAATAAAAAGCTTTAATAAAAAAAAATAGAAGGAAAAAAAAGAAATATAGTTTTTCTTTGTGGGTTCAAAGACTTCTAGGAGCTGATCTTCAAGTTCCTTAATCCACACAAAGCTAATGATCCTTAACTGGCACTGACAGTTATAGGATGTGACCCCAGGGCCTGGACAGGTATGAGGCAAGTCATTTGCCTCAAGTGACAAAGCTGAGGTACGCAGAGAATATACCAAATATATATCTACTATCTCAAGCATACTATGTCATTAGTAAAGAGAGGTGAGAAGAAATTTCATGATCTTTTAAAAATATTCTTTCTTTTAATGCTAAATTAGTTTAGTTATGGTGCTATCTGATCCAATGGACCATGTGCAACTTTTATGTTCTCTTTGTCTCTGTATAGATGAGCCCAATGTTCATCTGGAATCATCAATTAGGGTTCTTGGTTACTATCTGATTTTGGAAGCAAATTTTTCACATCACATATAAGGAACTGAAACTTTGAAAGTCAAAGATAAAATCTAGTAAAAATAAAACTCAAAATGATCTGGAGACAGAAGACAAGAGGATATTTTAAAGCACAAAGCATTATCAGAGAGTGAAATAATGGTAAAGATTTGCTACCAATCACTTCCTCTCTTAGAATGTACTTCAATGCTGCTAGTTGAACTTAGGAAAAAAAAACATTCTTTTTATTTAACAAGAGAAACAGATCAATACAAGAAATTCTGAAAGCAACTGGTATAATCTAGTCTTTGTATGAGAGAACTCCAAATTCTGGAAAAGGTAAAAATAATTTTTAACAAAACCTTCACCTTCAAAATGGAAGATATTTTTGCAAGAAATAAGTAAATCAATTCCAAGAAGAGGATATTTTGATAACAATAAATAACCAGGAGAAAGGAAATCATAATCATCCACAACAACAAAAACTCTGCTAGGAAAAATAGAGAGTCCAATTTCTCCATTTTGAGCAAGATTTTGTTGATTGGAGTGAAGGATGATTTTTTTTTGTTTATTTGTTTTAAAGTTACCTCAAAATGATGCTCAAACTGAGGAAGTAAAAACTCTCCTCATTGCTACCCCAGGCTAGAAAACTTCCATAAACCAGAGCAGGCATGTTCCCAGAATGTCAAGCCACTGGATAGCCTGTATATCCTACTCAGTATCCACCTCATTAAAGTATTTCTATCTGCACTTTGGTGCAATTCTCAAATACTGTTTCTAACAGTGATCAAAGACGGAAATATTTTTCTAATCATTTTGTTTTTAATCTCATCAAACTCTGCCCCTCAAAATAACTGTTGGGAAGGCCAAATTATCTCCTATATATTCTAGTTTTTTAGAACTCCTGAGTCTAAGGACAGAGCCTCAGGAAACAAAGAGTTTAAATGATAATTACCAAGAATCTCTATAGTAAATTTCTCCAAACAAGTAAGAAGGCCTTGCAGATACAATCTAGTCTAATTATCTGAACATCCCTGTGAGACAGGCAAAAAACAACTATTACCAGCTAATTTTACAGATGTGAACCCAAGTAACCTGGCTCCCAGCCCAATATTTTATCCTCGTAATAACAATATAGCAGACTGATTGTGGGGAGACTAGAACTGTAAAAGGAGAGTCTGAGGAAAAGGATGAAAAGTTTAAGAAAATGCATCTTTAGATGCTAGGTCCAAATCAAAAAAAAAAATCCTTTTTCATAATAATAGATTTTTTATTTTTCAAAATACACATAAAGATAGTTTTCAACATTAACCCTTGCAAAACCTTGTGTTCATGTTTTTCTTCCTCCCCACTTCCCCCTCTCCTAGGGAGCAAGTAATCCAATATAGGTTAAACATGAGCAATTCTTTTAAATCATTTCCACATTTATCATGCTGCACAAGAGAAATCAGATTAAAAAAATGAAAAAGAAAAAAAAAACAAGCAAGCAAACAACAACAATAACAAAGGTGAAAATATGTTGTGATCCACATTCAGTCCCCATAATCCTCTCTCTAGGATACAGATGGTTCTCTCCTTCACAAGGAATTGGCCTGAATCACTTCATTGCTGAAAAGAATCATGTCCATCAGAATTGATCATCACATAATCTTTTTTTTAATTAAAGCTTTTTATTTGCAAAACATATGCATGGGTAATTTTTCAACAATGACCCTTGCAAAGCTTTCTGTTACAAATTTTTCCTTCCTTCTCCCCATCCCCTCCCCTAGATGGAAGGAAGTCTAATACATCTTAATTATATTAAAATACATGACAAATTGAATATATGTATACATAGTTATACAGTTATCTTGCTGTACAAGAAAAATCGGATCTACAAGAAAAAAAAAACCTGAGAAGGAAAACCAAATGCAAGCAAACATCAATAGTGTGAAAATGCTATGTTGTGGTCCAGACTCAGATCCCACAGGACTCTCCCTGGGTGTATATGGCTTTCTTCGTCACTGAACAATTGGAACTGGTTTGAAACATCTCATTGTTGAAAAGAGCCATGTCCATCAGAATTGATCATCATATAGTCTTGTTGTTGCCATGTATATTGATCTCCTGGTTCTGCTGATTTCACTCAGCATCAGTTCATGCAAGTCTCTCCAGGCCTCTCTGAAATCGTCCTGCTGGTCGTTTCTTACAAAACAATACTATTCCATAACATTCATATACCATAGTTTATGTAGCCATTCTCCAATTGATGGGCCTCCATTCAGTTTCCAGTTTCTAGCCACTACAAAAAGGGCTGCCACAAACATTCTTGCACATGTGGGGCCCTTTCCTTCCTTTAAGATCTCTTTGGGATATAGGCCCAATAGAAACACTGCTGGGTCAAAGGATATGCACAGTTTGATAACTTTTTGAGCATAGTTCCAAATTGCTCTCCAGAATGGTTGAATCCATTCACAGCTCCACCAACAGTGTATCAGCATCACATAATTTTCTTGTTGCTGTGTACAATGTTTTTTTGATTCTACCTACTTCACTTAGCATCAGTTTTTGTAAATCTCTCCAAACCTTTCTGAAATCAGCCTGCTGACCATTTCAAAGAAAAAAAAAAAAACTTAGCTTTGTTCTGAACTTCATTTCCATAGGAAAGCAAATGATCATTGTTCCACTCTCCACAGTTAAAATAACCCAACTCCCTCAGTGCTTGCAACAAAATCTTGGGTTCCTCTATCATGAGCAGTTCAGTCTTCTTGCCTCTAGTTAACTAATGAACACCTTTTACTCTACCAGAACCTGATAACTGATTCCTCTGACTATGCTAGAATTGTGACCTAGACCCAGAATTTGACTTCCCCCTCTAAAAAAAGGTAGTAAAGGATGAATAAAAGCATACCTTCCCTACTTGAAAAAACCCAACCAATCTTCCACTGGTACAGATTTCAAGATACAAGGGGGGGAAAGAGCCATTAATTTTTGAGCAAAGGATTGAACAGTCATGATATACCTCCCAAAACAAGATATTTGATTTTGCTAGAGGAATCAAAGAAAAGAGATATATTTATTTATCCTTTATCTCTGTATAGAAGAAAATAAATCATAGAGAGCTTTCAAAAGCAATGGCACAGCAGAAAGAAAATAAGCCCTGAGTCTAAAGGACCAGGATTCACATCCTATCCCCAATATTTCATATCTTTGGGCAAATCACAACCTCTCAAGGCTATGGTTACATTCTCTATAAAATGCAAGGAGGGAATAGGAAACAAAAGATATACACAAACACCATAACAAAGATCAGGAATAGAATATATTAGGAAAAAAAGAAGTAGGGCTAGTAATGACTGATCTCAGGCAAAGCCAAACAAAGATTCAATCAAGAGAGAAATCTGTATTATATGTCAGCCATATTAATATTATTTTAGATGTGTGCATATAGGTTTATGTATGTATATAGATATGTTTGTTGTGTAGGTAGGTATATGGGTACATATTATATATATAAAACATATATATTTTATATACACATATGTATGTACATATACTGCAAGATGTAGCCTGCTTGGGGGAGGTGGGAGGGATGAAAGGGGGAAAAAATGAAATAAAAAGTGCATACCAGAGAACAAAAGAATAACCTATGATGAAGCAAAAAAGGATAGTCATGAATATATAATCTCTTCTATTATTATACCCGTTTTCTTGAAATGGAAATTTTGTTGGTAATATATAAAAACGCTGATGATTTATGTGGATTAATTTTGAATCCTGCCACTTTGCTAAAGTTGTGAATTGTTTCTAGTAGTTTTTTAGTTGAGTCTCTAGGGTTCTCTAAGTGTACCATCATGTCATCTGCAAAGAGTGATAATTTGGTTTCTTCATTACCTACTCTGATTCCTTTTATCTCTTTTTCTTCACTTATTGCTAAAGCTAACATTTCTAATACAATATTAAATAGTAATGGTGACAGTGGGCAGCCTTGTTTCACTCCTGATGTTATTAGGAATGGTTTTAGTTTGTCTCCATTACATATGATGCTTGCTGATGGTTTTAAATAGACGCTACTGGTCATTTTAAGGAAAAGCCCATTTATTCCTATGCTCTCTAGTGTTTTTAATAGGAAAGGGTGTTGGATTTTATCAAAGGCTTTTTCTGCATCTATTGAGATAATCATATAGTTTTTGTTAGTTTGGTTATTAATATAATTAATTATGCTAATAGTTTTTCTAATATTGAACCAGCCCTGCATCCCTGGTATAAATCCTACTTGGTCATAGTGTACTATCCTGGGGATGACTTTCTGTAATCTCATTGGTAATATCTTATTTAAAATTTTTGCATCAATATTCATTAGGGAAATTGGTCTATAGTTTTCTTTCTCTGTTTTCACCCTACCTGGTTTAGCTATCAACACCATATCGGTCTCATAGAAGGATTCTGGCAGTATACCTTCTGTCCCTATTTTCTCAAATAGTTTTGAATCCTCCCTGATGTCCTGTTTTGTTTTCTTTTCTGTCTTTTTAAAATTTTTTATGCTATATTTAGTCTTAAGTTTAAAAAAAGAAGAAATTAAATTAAATGCAGGATAGGTTGGTATGATGATGCTATAACTCCTGAGGAATTCTGTAGCTTTAGATCTGGGAACCCTAAAGTTGAAATGGCTCCTCAATTCACTAGGGGAAGATATATTTTTTCTAGACTCTAGACTGTCAAACTTAAATAGAAACAGGGTCATTTAACAGTACCATAAAGATCCTGGAAGGCATATATTGACTTTGAAAAATACACAATAACATCATTTATGTTTTATTGTATTTTTATTTATTTTTAAATATTTTCCATGTCTGTTTTAATTTTGATTCTGCCATATTCCTGTATGTTTCTGAGACATGCTGTCCTGAGACCATGTGTTTCCTATCTCTGATCTAAACCATCCCTGAAGATTCATTTTCTCTAGTATTTTGAAATGTGAATACCCACAAAGGATCAGAAAAGTGTTTGTCTTAGTGGAGTGGTCACTTGGGGTTCCTTTGTCCTAGCAGGACTGTCTTTACTACCCAAACAAAATTCCAGTAAAATTTTCAAGTTCATTTCAAGGTGCCATTTAATTTCAGTTTCTTGACTAGGAATAGATGTTTATAATTTTCTTAAGTATTTGAGGAAAAGGGAAGGACCATTGAAGGAGGATGGAGAAGAATACCTTTTCTTTTGCTTAGTGGAGTAAAGTTTACTCAGCAAAAAACTTATTGGTGTTGGTTTGATATTCCTTCCTTCCTTCCTTCTGTCTATTGATGGACAGGCACCAACATTTCTATAATTGCTTTGGAAATCTTTTACCTCAAAAGCTGGACAATAGTGAGGGAATGAACAAGTTTGTGGGACAACTAAGTATTTGCATATGTGCAAGGTCAACATCTAAAAACAAGAGGACCACTTTGAAAATAAAGGCCAGAAAAGTTCTATCAAATTGTATAAAGCCTAAATTCACTTCTTAACTCTATCTGGTGGCCTCTAGTTCTCTCCACTTTAAAGATTCTAAGAATCATGGAATCCCATGAACTTCCTATCAATGATCTTAGAGGCCCCAAAGAAGGATAAGCTAGAGAAAACACAACTTGTCTCTTTACTGGAGGTCTCTAATTTGGTTATCTAAATAACAATGTGCTTTAGAGTATAAGTTCCTTGGGGAAAGGGACTATTTCATTTTCTTGGTATTTCATTTCTTGGTATCCTAATAAATACTTATAATAAATTAGCAATTTATTAATAAATCAGTGTTTCTTTTTTTTGAGACAACAGGTTAAATTATTTGCCCAAGGTCACAATTTGAACTCAGGAAGGTCTTCCTGACTCCAGGCCTAGCAAGCTCTCCACTCTGCCACCTAGCTGCCCAAACTAGAAATCCAAAACAAAGAATATATAATCCCTGCCCTCAAGGAGCTTTTATTGTACTGTGAGAGATAAGATAAAACACAAGTATCAATAACTAATAACTACATCTATGATTTCTTAGTGTAGTGGCAAGGAGCTGGAAATTAAGTAGATGCCCCTCAGTTGCAAAATGGCTGAATAAATTATAGTATATAGATATAATGGAATATTATTGTTCTACAAGAAACAATGAGCTGATTTGGCTGACTTCAGAAAAGCCTGGAAAGACTTACATGAACTGATGCTGAGTGAAGTGAGCAGAACCAGGAGCAGAACCAACAAGATTATGTAATGATCAGCTATGATGGACTTGGCTTTTCTCCACATTGTGATGATTCAAGGCAATTCCAAATACCATCTGCATTCAGAGAGAGACCTATGGAAACTGTGGATTGAAGCAGAGTATTTTCACCTTTTTTATTTTTTTGTTTTTTTCTTTCTCATGGTTTTCCCCCTTTTGGTCTGATTTTTTTTTTTTTGCACAACATGACAAATATGGAAATATGTTTAAAAGAATTGCATACATTTAACCTATATCAGATTACTTACTGTCTTGGGGAACAGGGAGGAAAGAGAGGAAAAGAGAAAAATTTGAAATACAAAGTCGTACAAAAATGAATGTTGGGATCTATCTTTACATGTATTTAGAAAAATAAAATACTATTGAAAACATTTTTAAAAATTATTGAGCTAAAAGAATAACTTGCCTTTCTTTTTAGTGTTCACAAAGATATAGCATATTCATTTATAATAAAAAACTCCTCTTCCCCATAACCCCTCAAAGAGTATAGCTGCTTTAAATTTGGAGTTATGCTCAAAAAGTTATCAAACTGTGCATACCCTTTGACCCAGCAGTGTTTCTATTAGGCTTATATCCCAAAGAGATCTTAAAGGAAGGAAAGGGACCCACATGTGCAAGAATGTTTGTGGCAGCCCTTTTTGTAGTGGCTAGAAACTGGAAACTGAATGGATGCCCATCAACTGGAGAATGGCTGAATAAATTATGGTATATGAATGTTATGGAATATTATTGCTCTGTAAGAAACGACCAGCAGGACGATTTCAGAGAGGCCTGGAGAGACTTGCATGAACTGATGCTGAGTGAAATCAGCAGAACCAGGAGATCATTATACACAGCAACAACAATACTATATGATGATCAATTTTGATGGACGTGGCTCTCTGCAACAATGAAATGTCTCAAACCAGTTCCAATTGTTCAGTGAAGAAAACCATATACACCCAGAGAGAGGGATATGAAATGTGGACCACAACAGATCATTTCCATGATCTCTATCAATGTTTGTTTGCATTGGGTTTCCTTTCTCAGATATTTTTCGTTCGTGTAGATATGATTGTTCTTGCACAGCAAGATAAGTATGGAAATATGTATACATATATTCGACTTGTCAAGTATTTTAATATAATTAACATGTAGTGGACTTCCTGCCATCTAGGGGAGGGGAGGGAACTAGGGGGGAAAATCTGTAAAGGAAAACTTTGTAAGGATCAATGTTGAAGAACTACCCATACATATGTTATGCAAATAAAAAGCTTTAATTAAAAAAAAAGAGTATAGCCGCTTTAATAATAGATTAAATTATATGATCTCTATGGTATTTTCCAAAACCAAGATTCTTTTATTTTAACTAGAAGCTGTTTCTATTTTCCCTTTCTAGTGTTCTCCAGTACTTAACTGTGGCAATGAGAAGATGAGTGAAATTGATGATAAATGTGATGCACTTTCAAACAAAATCAAGGCATGCTTTGAGCATAGAGGAATCAGTCCAGCCTTAAGTACATATACTCTGTTCAGTTCACTGAAAAATAATGGATTTTCCCCAAAACAGGCAACAGGAGATTAACTCCATCAGACATTCCAGGAATCAATTATAAAATAGGGTTATGTAACTGCAAGGTACAATCATGGTGGGCCAATGGAAAAAGCAGTGAACTTGGAATGAGTCAACTTGCATTCATGTTCCTAGACATAGTAAGCTCTGATGCATAATTATTGTGTAACTGTGGTTGTTATATGCCCTTTTGGATCTTCAGTCACCTCATCAGTGAAATGAGCATAACAATCCTTGCACTCCTACATAGTGATAGGAGTTTGAAGAAACTGCTTCATTAATCATTTTTGTTATTGTTCAGTTATTTCAGTCATGTCCAACTCTTCTTGACCCCATTTGGGGTTTTCTTGGCAAAGAAACTGGGAACAGTTTGTCATTTCCTTCTCCAGCTCATTTTACAGATGAGGAAACTGAGGCAAACAAGGTTAAGTGACTTATGTCAGGGTCACACAGCTGGTTAGTGTCTGAGGCCAGTTTAGAAATTAGCTGTTTTCTAAATCCAGGCCTGCAGCTCAATTCATTGTGTCACCTAGCTGTCCTCATAAACCATAGACTTAAACTATCCTTTTTCAGGAGATTGGGAGCTAAAGTACTGTGAGACAGAAAGGTATACAATGCTGCTCTTGGTAATGTGAGAAACTTCCACCTTGTTCACTGGGCAGATCCTGGGATCATAGAGTTTGGAATTTTAAGAGGCTTTAGAGATCTAGTCTTGAATTCTTTTTATAGAGATGAAGAAACTGAATCTGAGAGCTGAAATGACTTCTTAGGTGATAAGTAGCAAATAGAATTTGTATCCATTTGCTGTAATTCTAAGTTTTCTGCTCTTGCTACAGTATCACAATGAAAACTGAAGCAACTGCTGCAGGAAGAAGTTATTATCCCTGGTGTTTTCTCAGGAACTTTTCATGGTTCTGAGATCAGTTATGATGCTTGTGTGAGTGGCTTGATGGAGATTGATGATTCTGTGGGGGTGAAAAATAGATGTATGGAAGAATTTCATGTAGGAGGAGAGAGCAAAAGTAAATGAAAGAGAAGCAACAAAGTGAAAAGACTTATTTTGGTGGCCTGAGACAGATGAGGAAACATTCTCTTCATCTGGGAAGGCAGTAGAGCAGTTACAGATTGTTGGATTGTTAAAGGATGCTGCATTTGCTGTAAGACATAATTGTTATGAGAGAGAGGAAGAGGGAGGAAGGAAGGGGGGAGAGAAAAAAGGAGGGAAAGAGAGGATCAATTTAGGCAGTTTAGGTACAATATCGCAACAAAATGAGATACTCAAAGGTCATTCACCAGTTATCAAAAGGCTTACTTAGCCATAACAGGGGAAGAACATGAACATGTCAAGAACATGACATTTAGGGCACCACAAGTTGATTCACCAAAGGAAAACTCTCTTGCCTTTGAGTTACTTATTGTGATTTGTCAGCCAAGTCTCGAAGCCAAACTAAAGCCCTCATACCTATTTTAACTCAGGTAGCCTAGAAATGATGTCATCTGCCCATCCAGTATGGCCAAAATACATGAAGTCTAGAGGTTAATTTCAATGCCTTTATTTGGAGATGAGGGGGTTGGGATATTCACTGCAATCATATAATCTTTACCTGTAAGAGAGAAATAAGTGATAAGAAAGCTATAAGATAACAATATAATTTAATAGTTTCTGAAGTAAAGTAATTTAACTTTTGCTCAGAGAAGGATGCTAATCATATTTACAACTGAGGGATGACTGAATGAATTAGAATATTTCAACTTAAGCAGCAATATGGCATGCCATAGTGGCTAGATGGATGGGATCATGATCCAGTCGTTTTGGAGAGCAATTTGGAATTATGCCCAAAGAGCTATAAAACTGCATACTGGGACAGCTAGGTGGTGCAGTGGATAGAGCACCAGCCCTGAAGTCAGGAGGACCTGAGTTCAAATCTGGTCTCAGACACTTAAAACTTCCTAGCTGTGCTTCCCTGGCCAAGTCACTTAACTCCAATTGCCTCAAAAAAAAAAAAAATCTAAAACAAAACAAACAAACAAAAAAAAAACCTGTGTATACCCTTTGATCCAGCAATGTCACCACTGGATTTGTATCCCAAAGCAATCATAAAAAAGGAAAAGAGACTCACATGTTTAAAAATATTTGTAGCAGCCTTTTTTGTAGTGACAAGGAACTGGAATTTGAGTGGATGCCCATCAGTTGGGAATGACTGAATACATTATGGTACATGAACATAATAGGATATTGTTATTCTATAAGAAATGATGAGCACGCTGATTGCAGAAAAGTCTGGCAAGCCTTACCTGAACTGATCTGAATGAAGTGAATAGAACTAAGAGAACATTGTACCCAGTCACAAGATTATGTGATGATCAATTGTGATGGTCTTGGCTCTTCTCAACAATGCAGTGATTCAGGACAGTTCCAACAGATTTAGAATGGAAAATGATATCCTCATCCAGAGAGAGAGCCATGGAGACTGAAAATGGTTAGAAGCATAGTATTTTCACTTTTATTTTGTTAATTTGTTTGTTTTTTCTTTCTCATGTTTTTTTTTTCCCTTTTGGTCTGACTTTTCTTGCACAACATGACAAATATGGAAATATGTTTAAAAGAATCGCACAATTTAACCTATATCAGATTACTTGCTGTCTTAGGGAAGAAGAGGGAAGGAGAAAATTTTGGAACACAAAGTCTTACAAAAATAAATGTTGAAAACTAAACATGTATTTGGAATAGTAAAATACTATTAAAAATTTTTTTAAAATAATAAGCAAGCTGATTTCAGAAAAGCCTGGAAAGACTTATGTGAACTGATTCTTAATGAAGTAATCAAAACAAGCAGAACATTTTGCATAGTAGCAGCAAGAGTATGTGATGATCAACTATGATAGATTTAGCTCTTCTCAGAAAGCCATTGATCCTAGACAATTGCAATAGACTCAGTATCGAAAATGCCATCCACATTGAGTGAGAGAACTATGGAGACTGAAGGTGGATTGAAGCATAGTAATTTCACCTTGTTTTTTTTATTTGCTTGCTTTTTTTTCTCCTGGTTTTCTTTCACAACATGATTAATACAGAAATATCTTTAAAATAATTGTGCATATATATCTATGACACAGATTATGTCATCTTGCTTGTTGTCTTGGGAATGGGGGGGGATCTAGAACTCAAAATCTTACAAAAATGAATGTTGAAAACTATCTTTACATGTAATTGGAAAAATAAAAGACTATTGAAAAATTTTAAAACCTGGGTTCAAATCATCCTATAATATTTACAAACTCTATGACCATAGGCAAGTCATTTAATCTTTCAAAGCCTCAGTCAAGTTCCTAAGATTTATCTATTAAGTCATACACAGATTGCCATCTCAAGTGTCATATCAGGAGCTCCCAAGGTGGGTGAAATCAAAAATTATTTAAATATTTGCACAAATCAAGCCAGCTTATTATATCTGTCTAATATAATATGCCTACTGCACCATAAGAAATTTAAAAATTGCCTGGAAAAGACAACATAGAAAATACTAGCAACCACTGACATATATACACTTTTTAAAAATCTTAATCACATCTTTATGGAATTGGCCCAAATGTGTACTGAGGATGTGCTTGATAAAAATTTGAGAATGAAATAAGAAGATTTTTGCATGCAATTCTATTCAGCAGTCATATCTCTATAGTCATACAATTGACTGAAAGAGGTAGACAATACAAGGACCTGTTATGTTTATTATTTTTTGATTACCAATCAAAGCAATCAAATCTGTTGACTAGGTAGAGCAAAATGCAGCTTTGAAGGCTCTCCTTGAGGAAATCTCTTGTGGTTATGGCAAAATCATACAAGAGTCCTTAACAAAACCATCCACAGAGATAAATCTTCAAAGAACCTCTGATTCTTAATGTCAAACAAGGACTTCATACTCATTATAGAACTCATTGGTGGGGCATGCCTGTCAGATTTTTTTGCTGTCATTATAGTGGTTTGCTGCCTTTATAGAGATATCCAGAGCTAGGGAGCTGTTTCTCCTCTCCTCAACTCTGGCCAGATCCACACTTTTAAAAGGAAGACAATGATGGGCCAGAGTAGATCTGGAGGAGAGTGACCATCAGGGGAAAGGGACAAAAAAATCATTCCACCCAAAAAGTGATTGAAGAGATTTGAATTACAGAGAAATGAATTTCTCTCCTGAAGTTGAAGCACATAAGAGACATACTTGAGGTCTTAACCCATTTCCTTCACTCCCAATCCAGTGCTCTATCCACTATACTATCCTGCTTGAGCTACTAGGTATCAGTCAGGAACTGAGACCAAATGTCTCCTGATTCCAAGAACTAGCTTTCTACTTTTCAAAAAAATTTAAAGGATATAGAACTTCAAAAAATTAACAACAACAACAAAATTCATACTATTTTCATGAGTATCTCCTAATCTCTTTTTCTTCCATATATTGCTTAATAGACATCATGTAACCTAACATTATTATAACTATTGTATCAAAAGAAATTGATAATAATAACTGGCATTTATGCACATTTTTTTAAATTTGCAAAGCTCTCTACATACATTATCACATTTGTCCCTCACAACAGCCCTAAGATAGATAATCTGGATATTATTATCCCCTCTCTTACAGATAAGGTGCTAATCAATTTTCTTATGGTTAATTACTCCAGTTGGAAAAGTCAGAGGGAAAATCTGAACCCAAGTCTTCTAACTCCAAATTCAGCCATCTACCTATTTTACTAGTCTGTGAATTCCTACCTAAAAGTGTCTCCAATGCTGTTCCTTTTGCTTCTATCCCTGGTAGAATGGTGTGGATACTCCTCTTCTTTTCCAAGGTAGATTTATCTAAAGGTTTAGCAATTTCCATAGTTGCAAAATTCTATGTATTTAGTTATCATATAATAAGAAGTATCTTGATTTTTCCCTTTAGATCCTTTTCTTCCAGCAGCAATTTCAATGAATGTCTAAAAACCTTAGTTACTAGAGAACTGAAATTAAATTCAGGCTCTATTTTCGACTACATTCCATTTTATAAGATGCTAGTCACAAGTTTTAATTATGTGTCAGGAAGGCATCTGAGCATGAGTTTACAGTACACAGTGGATACAGTGAAGGCCAAATTTTTCCTGAAGCTTAATATTCTATTTAAAATGCTTCCCTGAAAAGTAGCAGAATGTATTCTGCCACAGAAGCTCTCTTTCTGTTCACACAGAATGACTGAACACCACAAGAAATCTAAAAGCTATACATAAAATTAGAAAGTGGAGAATTAAAGTTATCCAAGCATGAAAAGTATGAGATTGCTTTCAATCTTGTTCAGACCTTATCTAGATGCATTCCTGATTTCACCAAGTGCGTTGGATTGTCAGAAAATCCAATTGCCTGAAAGTACATATGGTTTTTGAAGACTACCCTGATAAAACTCAGGCAGCTTTTTAAGCTAGGAAGGGTGACTGGACAGTGGGGCCATGAGAGATGTGGTTTGCTCTGGGGTCTGCTACTGACTCAAGTCATGAACTTTCCTTCTTTCTTGAGGGCTCCATATATTTGTTAAATGAGGAAACAGGACTAAGGAATGCCAAAGGACCTTCTCAGCTCTGATATTCTATATTGTAAGATTCCTTTCAGCTGAGACATTCTTCTCCTTTGTTCCAAGATCCCTAACATTCTATTTCTAATAATCCTTTACTCTCCTAATATTTTAGGTTCTGAATTTCCTTTCCTTTCAAAATTCTAAGATTCCTTCCTATTTCTACATTTTAGGGTCACTTTCAGGTCTAATTAACATTCTGTGATTCTGGGTATCACAATCAAGTGCACCAGAATGAAATTTTCTCAGCCAAAACAAAGTCAAAGTTTTACAAAAATTCAAAATAAAAGCTAAGTATTCCTCATATTAAAGTTTGGGATTTTTTAAAAATTGAAATGAAAAATCAAAGACATCTTAAATCATAAAAACAACAAGAAAACCACTTTGATAAAATATGATGAATTTAAGAAGAGATGGATTAAATATTACTTAAATGACAAATGAGGCAGTTAGCTTGCATGGTGAATCCAGTGTTGATTTTGGAGTCAGGATAGCCCAAGTCTGAATCCTCCTTCGGACACTTACTAGCTATGTGACTCTAGGCAAGTGATTTAATTTCTGATACCCTCAGTTTCCCCATCTACAAAATAGGGATAACAATAAAAGCTATTTCCCAGAATTGTTGTAAGGATCAAATGAGATAAAGCCTGCAAAGCATTATTTATATAAATAAATATTAGCTACAATGTGTTGCCCTTGTGCTTGAGAAAAAAAAATGGAATGCTTTTCAGCTTTCTGGTGGTTTGAGGAGATAGGGATGAATGAGTCAACAAATGTAATGGGGAGCTGGATCTTTTTAGTTGAGAACTATTCTTGGGCTGTGTACATTGCTAACTTGAAAGTAGAGTCAATCCTGCAGAAGAATTTTATTTGATGATTGTAAAAAACGTTTAAGTACACCATTACAATGTGTAAACAAAACTTTATCTTTTTCCTACTCATCACAAACTCTGGTTTTGTTTAAACTACCAAAACTTCAAAGGCCTACCAATGAATAAGGGAGAGAGGTGATGTTAAGAATTGGAAAGGACCTTATGGATCATCTAACACAAACCCTCATTTTAAAGATTCAAAAACCAAGGCCGAGAGAGTTAAGGGGGCTTGCAAGGAGTAGGGATAGAGTCTATGCTAAAACCCAGTTCGCCTGATTGTTGATCTTTCCCTAGTCTATGTAAGGAAGTAATTATTACACTTTTCATTTAAAACATTTTAAAATATATAAACAAGACTCTTTTCAATAATGAGGTGATTCAGACTAATTCCAATAGACTTGTGATGGAGAGAGCTATTTGCATCCAGAAAGAAGATTATGGGGACTGAATGTGAATCAGAGCATAGTATTTTCATCTTTTTTGTGTTTGCTTCCTTTTTTTCTTTCTCATTTTTTTCCCATTTTGATCTAATTTTTCTTGTGTAGCATGATAAATGTGAAAATATGTTTAGAAGAATTGTACATGTTTAACCTATATTAGATTACTTGCTGTCTAGGGGAGGAAGAGAAAAATTTGTAACATAAGGATTTGCAAGGGTGAGTGTTGAAAACTATCTTTGCATGTATTTTGAAAATAAAAAGTTATTATTAAATTCATATTATATATATGTATACACACACGCATTTTATATATATATATATATATATATATATATATATATATATAT
>JAJPUD010002032.1:0-87731 GCA_023553655.1 Myrmecobius fasciatus | reverse complement strand
GAAAGAAAGAAAGAAAGAAAGAAAGAAAGAAAGAAAGAAAGAAAGAAGGAAAGAAAGAAAGAAAGAAAGAAAGGGAAAAAAAGCAAAGAAAACAACAAAAAAGGTGCAAATATTATGTTGTGATCCTCATTTAGTTCCCACTGTCTTCTTTCTAGATGGAAATGGTTCTCTCCATCACAAGTCCATTGGAATTGGCCTGAACCACCTCATTGTTATATTTCCTCCTTCTTACAGACATTTCCAACTTCTCTAGTCTTCACTGATTATCTATCTGTAAGCCTCGATAGCACTTTTTTTCTGCCCTTTACATTAGGTACTTAATGACCTACTGTCTTAGATTACTTTCAATTTATTCATAATGATATAATAATACCTGATATATATCTAAATATATGTGTGAGATACATGGCACTTTTAAGGTTTGTAAATAGATTTTCTTTACATTATGTCATTTGATCTCACAACCAGCCTTATAATATTAAAATTTATAGCTTACATACTATTATTACCATTTTACAAATAATCAATTGAAGCTCAAAGAGTTGAAATAACCTGGTCATACAGCTTATTATTCAGTCATGTTTTCTTCATGAGTATTATATGTGAGGAAGACCATGTAGGCCTGTGTAGCTAGACCATAGAGTACATAATGGGGAATAATAAATAATAAAGTTGGAATGAGAAGATGGGAAGAGCTTTAAATGGCAATAGAAGAGTTTATAGTTGATCCTAGGCAAATGGAGTCTGTTGAGTAGGGTAGTGACATGGACAGGTACTAGGTTAAGAAAATCATTTTGGCATCTATGTGGAGCACAGATCCAAGAGGGGATAGACTTGTGTTAGGGAAATCTATTAGGAAGCTGTTGTAATAGCCTAGGTAAGATGAAATGATCAACTGGTCCAGGGTAAAAGTATGTGGGAAAAAGGGGATGAATGAAAGAAATGCTGTGAAGATAGAAACAGGTGAAGATTTGATAAAATTCAGCCTTCTACAGGAAACCTTCTCTAAGACCTCTTAATTCTTCTTTTAATTATTTTCTATTAATCTTGTATATTTATTTGCATGTTGTCCCCTCCATTAGATTGTAAACTCCTATCTTTTGCCTTTTTGTATGCTCAGCATTTAGTACAGTCCCTGGCACATAGTAGGTGCTTAGTAAATATTAATGGAATCAAAGAGAATATGTAGAAATCTGCTTGAACCTTAGATACCACCTTTGGGTCCCCCAGTTTTGAGAGGTGAGCTTTCACCTTATTTTGTCAAGAGCTAGGTTTCAAAGCTACTTCCTAGTCATCTCCACAACTGTCACAGCTTTATGTGTTATCTTTTTCCCATTAAAGTGCTAAATAAGTTTTTAAAAATTAAATTTAAATATTCAAAAAACTAATTTCCCTCATTGGAACAAATAGATGTGTGAATTAACTTTTGGCAGCCACACCTGAAGGAGACACAGGAAACTTTTAGCTTCCGGTATAAGAAAAAGAAGTTTCCTCTTGCTGCTTAGATATTAGAATATCCTATTTTGAATAAGTTAAGCTACCTGGCCTGGGAGTTTAAAATACTTTCTTATTTAAAGACAAGCGTTAGCCTGGGATATTATCCTGCTTTGTGTCCATGCTCAACTTCCTCAACACCCTTCCTTTGCCCTTCATTGTTACTTCACTTCACCCCAACCCAGGAAGATGAAGAAACCATAAATTACTGTTCTGAGAATTAATCTACAGGAAATTCTGACTGATAGGATATAGCTTAATCACTTGTTGAAAAAAAAATCCCCAGTATCACGAGGTTTTCTGAATACACAGATGTGTACATAAGCAGAGGCATGTAATGGAAAGGACAGTGGGCTTATAGACATAAAACCACGGTTCAGTTCTCAGTTCCAGTATTTAGTAGATATATTATTTTACACCTTTCTGAGCCTTATTTTTTTCTTCTGAAAAATTGGAATAATAACACAGATATTACTTACTTCACAGAATTGTAAAGAAATGGTTTTGTAATTTCTTAAATACTAGAACAGTAGGAGCAAATAGCTATTATGATGAGTAGGAGGGTGAGGTTTATTCCTTCTTCAACCTTTCTTATAATTAAAAAAAATCACTAGGAATCTTTCTGATTCCTAAAAATGAATTTTAAATAAGCAAAGCTGCCTGGCTTGGCAATAACTTACTCATATAAATATAAGTATTAGCCAAGGCTATTAGCCAGTACCTATTCACTGACCTCATGTGTTTAAATAATATTTTATGTTTTTCCATCAACAAGCATTTATTAAGCATCTTCTGATCATAGGATGAAGTCCTTAAGCTCTGTAGGATGTTTCAAATTTAAGGTAAAACTCAGTTTCTGCAGTAATGAAACTTATAGTCTAGTAAAGGGATTAAATATCATTATAATACCCTCTATTACATAAATGCATTACTGAGTTACAACAAAAAGTTCCATGTGAGGTCTGAAGGAGATCATTAACAGTGAAAAGTGTGTAGTAAAGATAGAAATGCACATTTGAGTTGTTTTGTGCTGCATAAGAATCTTTAAAAACTTTAATTTTCCTAATTAATAAAATTTTTGTCTCTATCATCTCCCCCACACTGGAAAAAAAAAAGAAAGAAAAGAAAAGAAAAACAAAGCCATTGAAATAAATATACTTAATCAAGAAAAAAAATTCTCAAATTGACCACGTCAAAAAATGTCTTGGTATTTTCTAAACATAGCCAATGAAAGAATTTGTTTTATTTGTCTATGAATATTTGTTGCCATGATTTTATTTTTCTTTTCTTCTCCCCAGTAGAAGGAGGGATAATTGAAAAAATTGAAAAAAAATTTAATTTAAAATCTCCTCCAAAAAAATTATATCTCAGTCTGCAACCTGAGTCCATTTCCTTTCTTTCAGGAGAGGGGTTGCATACTTCAGCATTAGGAATTTTAGCTAGACATCTTTTTGATTAGAGGATTTTTTTAAGTCTTTCAAAATTATTTGTATTTGTGATGTTATTGCATAAATTGTTCTTTTAAGTCTGATTACTTTCTTCTATATCTATATAGATAAATCTCAGATTTCTCTGAAGCTGTCCCATTATCATTTCTTTTTTTAAAAATTTTATTTGTTTTAACTACCATCTGCCTTTTTATACTCCCACACTAATCCCTGCCTCCAGCTGAGAGCACAAGAAAAATATAACCTAATATAAAAGGTATAGTCAATAAAAACAAATTTCTATATTAGCTGTATCTAGAGAAAAATTCTAATTCTGAATTCTGAATACACCTCTCTATCAGGAGGTGGGTAGTATGTTTTATTATTAGTCCTTGGACTCCTGCTTAGTCATTACCCTGATAAGAGTTCAGCACAATATTTCATTACATTTATATCATAGCTTGTTCATCCATTCTCCAATTTATAGGTGCCCCTCAGATTCCCATTCCTTGACACTTCACGAAGAGCTATAAATATTTTTGCACATCTTAAAAGTTTGTTTTTCCGGGACTAATTTCTCTCTTAATTTAGTCTCCCTCTAGTTTTCCTTTCCCCTTTTTTCCCTTTTTCCTGTTAAGTAAAATGTATTTCTGTACCCAATTGAGTGTTTGTGTGTAACCTTCCTACTTTTGATTAGATGAGAGTGAAGAAGGTACATATACCTTTGACCCAATGATACCACTACTAAGCTTATAATCCAAAGAGATCAAAGAGATAGGAAAAGTATCCATATGTATGAAAATATTTATAATGACTCATTTGGTAGCAATAAAAAAAACTGGAAACTAAGGGGGTAATTCACCAGTTGGGGAATTCTTGAACAATTATAGTAATGAAATGGAAAATTATTATATTATAAGGAATGATAAAAGGGAAAGGAACTAAGACAGGATAAGAATAGGATAGGATAGTGATAAGAAACAGTGCAGGAGACTCTTTCTTCCACAAACTATTCCAAACAAATTTAGAAAATATACCAAATAGGATCCTGATTTGAAAATCAAGAAAAAAGTCACAGTGAGTCATTTTTCTAGTCTAGTTCATCATAAGGAGACAGGGAGGTCTATAGACACTAGGATGGGGTCTGAAACCAAGGGCAGAACACTCCAGTGCCCAGGATGAGTCTGTGTACCAGAGCAAGAAAACATCTCAAACTGTACATTGTAATGTAAAATATACCGTAATGGGGACAGGTGCAAACTATGCAGCTTTGCTGCCCATTCCTTAGTTTCAAGTTATGAATTCATGGTAGACAGAGAAGGAGATCTGGGAAGGAGGTTGGGACAACAGTTATAGCATTCCAAGATAAGGTGACCTTGGACTGTTTATGGAGAAAGGCAGAAGTTGAGAAGCAATTGGCAACTGTATGTCTCTCAGAACAGCTTTCACTTCTACCCTCTAGAACAGTCTGCAAGGAATGACCAAGTTAGGAATCTCAGACCAAAGGGAAACTTATAATTCTGCCATTTTTAACCAGTAGAACTTTGTAGCTAACTGATAGAGGTGGAGACTCAGATCTATGTAAGGAATTTGTGCAGGGAAAAGGAGAAAGGTGCAGGTGGTAGAGTATAGCAATCAGATCCCTTTTAACTGAATTAGATACATTGGGAGCCCTGGAACCTTGAAGGTCCTTAGCCTGGATCTGAGATCCTGGAGTAATACAATAATCAATATCCCAAGAAACCAGCAAAAGGACTACAATAACCTTCGCTCCAGAAATGTGGGTTTAGCCCAGTATATCCAATCCAATGTTAGGAAGAAGGTTGGAAGAATGGACAAACCAAATAAATCTTACCATATTGAACTATCATGGTGACAGGGATGCTCAAGACACAAATGCAGAAGAAGAGAATAACTTCAAATCATCTTATAAGCAATGCCTCTCAGAACAATGCTTCATAATTAGGCACAAAGCCAACTAGAATTCCTGGAAGAGAAAAAATAAGCAAGAGCTTAAAAAATGTTTTTATTAATGGAATGAGAATACTTAAGAAAAAAAAGTTGGATAAGAAATGAAAAGTTTGGAAGAAATAATTAGAAAGAGAATTAATAGCTTGGCATAAGAGGTATAAAACCTTGCCCAGGCAAAATCCAAAAAATTAGAATGAACCAAATAGAAATCAATGATTTCATGATGCAACAAGAATTATTAGAACAGGAAACAGCTAAGTGAATAGAGCACCAGTACAGAAGTCAGGAGGACCTGAGTTCAAATCCAACCTCAGACACAACACATATTAGCTGTGTGACCCTGGGCAAGTCATGTAACCCGAATTGCCTCACTAAAAACAAAACAAAATCAAAATATTAAAACAAAATCAAAATGCTAAAAAAATAGAAGAAAATGTAAAGTATTTCACAGCAAAACCAAATGAACTAGAAAACAGATTGAGAAGAACTTTAAGAATCATTGGACTACCTGAATGCCATGAATGTCTCTTCCCACCCCAATATAAGAGCCTAAGCATTACATATCAAGAAATTTTAAAAGAAAACTGCCCATATCTCTTAGAACTAGACAGCATACTGGAAAAAGAAAGAATCTATCATTTGTCTACTAAAAGAAAACCCAAAAAACTCCCAGGAATATGATAACCATGACCAGATCTTTGAAGTCAACAAAACATTACTTGAAAACAGCCAGAAAGAAGCAATTCAAATAAGGAGGAATCACAATAAGGATCACACATGATTTAGCAGCCATTAATATAAAGAGGTGGAAAACTTAAATAAGATATCCAGAAGTATATTAAAGAATATAGACTGACATGCAAGAAAATCTTATCTAGAAAAACTGAGTATAATGCTACCTCAGGGGAAATGGATCTTTAATTAAACAGAGGCCTTCAAAACATTCCTTTATATTTTTTTCAATTTATTATTTATTTATTTGCAATCTTTTTTTAAATTTTGAGCTTTAAATTCTTTCTCTTCCTTCTACCCCTCCTTAGGCAAGCAAAACAATATCAATTATATATGTGAAATAACATGAAACATATTTCCATATTAGCCAAGATACATAAAATGAAAAAAAAATTATACTACAGTTTGCATTCAGAGTTAATTCTGTCTCTGGAAATACATGGAATTTTTTCATCATGGCCTTTTGGAATTGTCATAGATCATCTTATTGATCAAAGTAATTGATTCTTTTACAGTTGATCATCATTACAACATTGCTGCTATGGTGCATAACTATCTCCTAGTTCTTCTCACTTCACTTTGCATCAGTTCATATAGATCTTGCCATTTTTTTTCTGAAACTACTCCCCCCTTGTTATTTCTTATTTCACAATAATATTTTATCACAATCTTATATAACAACTTGTTTAGGCATTCCCTAATTGATAAACATCTCCTTAACTTCTAATTCTAAGCCACAATAAGAGGTGCTCTAAATATTTTTGTTCACATAGGTCCCTTTCCTTTTTCTTTGATCATTTTGGGATACAGGCCTACTAGTAATATTACTGGGTCAAAGGATATGCAATTTCATAACCCTTTGGGTATAGTTTCAAATTGTTCTCCAGAACAGCTATATCTGCTCATTACTCCACCAGCCCTTCATTAGCATGCTTTTTTCTCCATTATCCCCTCCAGTATTTGCCATTTCTGTTTTTTTTTTTTAATTTTTATTTTATTTGCATAACATATGTGTGGGTAATTCTTCAACAATAACCCTTACATAGCTTTCCGTTACAAATTTTTCCCCCCAACTTCCCCACCCCTTCCCTAGATGGCAGGATATCCACTACATGTTAATTATGTTAAAATATTGGCAAATCGAATATATGTATACATATTTCCAAACTTATCATTGGTGTGCAAGAAAAATCTTATCTACACAAACGATATATCAGATAAAGGAAACACAATGTAAGCAAACATCAATCAAGGAGTATGAGAATGTTATGTTGTGGTCCACATTTCGCATCCCTCTCTCTGGGTGTATATGGCTTTCTTCAGTGAACAATTGGAGGTGGTTTGAAACATTTCATTGTTGAAGAGAGCCATGTCCATCAGAATTGATCGTCATATAGTACTGTTGTTGCCATGTATAATGATCTCCTGGTTCTGCTCATTTCACTCAGCATCAGTTCATGTAAGTCTCTCCAGGCCTCTCTGAAATCATCTTGCTGGTCATTTCTTACAGAACAATAATATTCCATAACATTCATATACCATAATTTATTCAGCCATTCTCCAATTGAAGGGCATCTATTCAATTTCCAGTTTCTAGCCACTACAAAAAGGGCTGCCACAAACATTCTTGCACATGTGGGGCCTTTTCCTTCCTTTATGATTTCTTTGGGATATAAGCCCAATAGAAATGCTGCTGGGTCAAAGGGTATGCACAGTTTGATAACTTTTTGAGCATAGCTCCAAATTGTTCTCCAGAATGGCTGTATCCGTTCACAGCTCCACCAACAATGCATCAGTGTCCCAGCCCTCCCACAACCCCTCCAACATTCATCATTAACTTTTCCTGTCATTTTAGCCAATCTGACAGGTGTGAAGTGGTATCTCAGGGTTGTCTTGATTTGCATTTCTCTGATCAATAGTGATTTGGAGCACCTTTTCATATGACTATAAATAGTTTTAATTTCATCCTCTGAAAATTGTCTGTTCATATCCTTTGACCATTTATTGATTGGAGAATGGCTTGAATTTTTATAAATATGAGACCATTTCTGTTTTTTTTAAATTGTTTACTTCATCAAATACATGCAAAGATAGTTTTCAACATTCAACTCTGCAAAATCTTGTGTTCCTACTTTTTCTCCTTCCCCCAACCTCTCCCATGGACAGTAAACAATCCAATATCGGTTAAATACATGCGATTCTTCTAAACATATTTCCATATTCATCATGCTGAACAAGAAAAATCAACTTAAAAGGTGAAAGAAAGAAAAAAAAAACATGAGGAGGGGGGAAGCAAACAAATAACAACAACAACAAAAATAAAGTGAAAATACTATGCTTTAATCCATATTTAGTCACTATATTATTCTCTCTGGATGGGGATGGCTCTTTCTATCACATTATCTATTGGAATTGCCTTGGATCACTTCCTTGTTGAAAAGAACCAAATCCATCACAATTTATCATCATATAACCTTGTTGTTGCTGTGTATAATGTTCTCCTGTACTTAATATCAGTTCATGTAAGTCTTTTTAGGCTTTTCTTAAATCAGTCTGTTCATCATTTCTTATAGAACAATAATATTCCATATTCATATACCATATTTATTTAGTCATTTCTCCAACTGAGGGGCATCCACTCAGTTTTCAATTCCTTGTCACTATAAAAATGGCTGCTATAAACATTTTTGCACATGTAGGTACTCTTCCTGTTTTTATGATCTTTTTCAGATACAAACCCAGTAAAGACACTGCTGGACCAAAGGGTACAGTAGCATTTGTCATTTCTGATGGAAGTGAGGTAGTATGTCAGAATTGTTTTAATTTGCATTTCTGTATTCAATAGTGATTTATAGCATTTATTCATGTGACTATAGATAGCTTTGATGTTCTTCTGAAAATTCTCTTCATATTCTTTGACTATTTGTCAACTGGAGAATGAATAACTAGGTGGTACAGTAAATAGAGTGCCAGTCCTGGAATCAGAAAGACTCATCTTTCTGAATTCAAATCTGGCCTCAGATACTGTGTGTGTGATCCTGGGCAAGTCATTTAACCCTTTTTGCCTCAGTTTCCTTACTCATAAAATGAGCTGGAGAAGGAAATGGCAAAATATCTTACTATCTTTGCCAAGAAAACCCCAAGTGGGTCACAAAGAATTGGACACAGCTGAAAAACAACTGAATAATAATTCCAGTTCGGAAATGATTCTTATTTTTATAAATATGACTTATTTTCTTATATATTTGATGAATGAGATCTTTATTAGAGAAAATTACCATAAATCTTTTTATTTTATTTCACTGTCTCTGAACCTTTTAGCAATATGTGGTTTCTCTTATTATCTTTTAATTAGATCTATTTTTGCTTTTTCTTTGAGATCATGATTATTACCCTTGCCTTTTTTATTTCAATTGAAGCATATTAACTTCTGCTCCAGCCCTTTATTTTAATTCTATGAGTGTCTTTCTGTTTCAAGTTTGTCTCTTGCAAACAACACATTGTTGAATACTAGTTTCTAATTTATTCTTCTATCTGCTTCTGTTTTAAGGGTTCACATTCACATTTACTGTTATGATTACTCCGTATTTCCCTTTATCCCATTATTCTCTGTCTCTGTCTCTCTCTTCTCTCTTTTTCTGTGTGTGTATCTGTCTGTCTGTCTGCCTCTGTCTTTCTCTCTCTTTCTTTGTGTGTCTGTCTCTGTCTTTCTTTCTCTTCCCCTTTCTCTCCCCGTCTCTCTCTCTTTCTCTGTCTCTCTGTCTCTCTCTCTCTCTCTCTTGCTCCTCCTTAAGAATCTATTTTTCTTCTAACAATTGCCTCAATTAATCTGTCCTCCCACTTATTATTACTCCCCTTCTCTTAACCTGTTCCTGTCTTGTTTTACTATTGGGCAAGTTGTCTTTGATATACAAATGAGTGTGTATATATATTATTCCCTCTTTGAACCAATTCTGATAAAATGAATATTCAAGTACCTCTCTCTCTCTTCCCCCCATTGTAAAAGTTCTTCCTTACACACATAATTTATGTGAGAAAATTTTCTCCATTATACCTCCTTCTTTCCCCTTGTCCCAATGGATCTCTTTTTCTTACCCCTTCATTTTTTGAGGGGATCATTTCAACCTAATTGACTCAAACCAATACTTTCTATGTAAACTTCTTTTAATTGTCCTAATAATTACAAAGTTCTTGGGAGTTAGATGTATCATCTTCCCATATAAGAATGTAAACAGTTTAACATTGGATCTCTTAGATTATTCTTTTATGTTTACCTTTTTATGCTTCTCTTGAGTTTTGTGTTTGAATGTCAAATTTTCTATTCAGCTTGAAAGACCTCTATTTCATTAAATATCCATTTTCCTCCCAAATGATTACATTCAGTTTTTCTGGATAGGTTATTCTTTGTTATAATCCTAGCTCTTTTATCTTTCAGAATACCACATTTTAAGTCTTCTCCTCCTTTGATGTTGCTTTTTGGTAGTTCATTTTGGTTGTGTTCAACTCTTTGTGACCTCATTTGGGATTTTCTTGGCAAAAATACTGGAGTGGTTTGCCACTTCTTTCTCTAGTTCATTTTACAGGTAAGGAAACAGAGACAAAGAGGGTTAAATGACTTGTCTGGGGTCACACAGCTAATAAGTGTCAAATCACTTAACAGTGATTTGAACTCAGCTCCTCTTGATTCCAGGATTGGTGCTCTATACACCACACCCCTTCTTGCCCCACTGAAAATCTCTTTCTGACTAGTTGTCTGACTCCATTGCCAGTTCTGGGTCAAAAGCTCAGAAAGTTGGTGCTGCTGCTGTTATCATTGTTGTAAGCTCCACTCAGACCTCTACCCTAGTGCCACAGGCTTACTCTGCAGACTTTTTAAGTTTTCCAAGGTCAGAAAAATGTCTCCTGATCTTTTGTTGACTCTGACACTCCAAAATTTATTTGAGGCAGTATTTTAATGTTCTTTGGAGGTAAATATTGGGAAAGTTCAGCTGGGTGGCTATCTTAATCCACTATCAGCAATCTATTTCCCTTCAAAGTATTCCTGGAGTGGAGAAACTTTGAAGATGAAATACAAGAATAAGAAGAAGGCAAACATAAAGAGACAAACATTAATGAATTATAATAAATGACTAAAGAAAAATAAACTTAAATTCAAATATAAGGAGATGATAAACATGTGCCCTCAAAACTCAATCATCTATATTATTGGTGGAACTGTGAAGGGATCCAACCATTATGGAAAGCAATTTGGAACTATGCTCAAAAAGTTATCAGACTGTGCAGACCCTTTGACCTAGCAGTGTTTCTTTTGGGCTTATATCCCAAAGAGATCTTAAGGGAAGGAAAGGGCCCCACATGTGCAAGAATGGCAGCCCTTTTTGTAGTGGTTAGAAACTGGAAACTGAATGGATGCCCATCAATTGGAGAATGGCTGAATAAATTATGGTATATGAATGTTATGGAATATTATTGTTCTGTAAGAAACTACCAGCAGAATGATTTCAGAGAGGCCTGGAGAGACTTGCATGGACTGATGCTGAGTGAAATGAGCAGAACCAGGAGATCATTATACACGGCAACAACAATACTATATGACGATCAATTCTGATGGACATGGCTCGCTTCAACAATGAAATGTTTCAAACCAGTTCCAGTTCAGTGATGAAGAAAGCCATATACGCTCAGGGAGAGGGCTGTGGAATCTGAGTGTGGACCACAACATAGCATTTTCATGTTCTCTGTTGGTGTTTGCTTGCATTTTGTTTTCCTTCTCAGGTTTTTTTTTTTCTTGTAGATCTGATTTTTCTTATACACTAAGATAACTATATAAACATGTATACATATATTTGATTCATCATATATTTTAACATAATTAACATGTATTAGACTATCTGCCATCTAGGGGAGGGGGTGGGAGGAAGGAGAGAAAAATTTGAAACAGAAAGCTTTGCAAGGGTCAGTGTTGAAAAATTACCCATGCACATGTTTTGCAAATAAAATGCTTTGATAAAAAAAAAAAAAACTCAATCATCATTGAGATTAATAGAGGGAGTCCAAATAGAGAAGGTCTGGTAGTGGAAGTCTGTTACATCTTGATGATTTTGGAAAGAGAATGGAAAGAGCAGGAAAGAGGAGTATGCTAGTAGGGGAAGAGTAAAGGAAAGTTAGGAAAATAAATCTCATATAATCAGGGTATACAAACAAACCTCTAAACAAATGAGGAAGAGGAGATGGAAGGTAGCATCTGACACTTATTTTCATAAGCCTACCATCCAATATGCCTGTTTTCTCACAAGCCCTCCAACATCTGTCCTTTTTCATTTTTCTAAACTTTGCCAGTTTGATGGGTGTTAGAATGTTAGAGCACCGTTAATTTTCATTTTGCTAATTATTAGTGATTTGGAATTTTTTCACATAACTAAACAGAGGGTGACATTGTAGGAATACAATAGAGGTGAGCTAAGGCAAGGAAACCTAAGTGCTCAATGCATCTTTGCCTGGAGTAAGGAGAGGATGGTGAATGAATGATGTGAAAGAGAAAATTGAACAGGTAGGATGATGACAGATCAGGAGGAGCTTGAACATCTGGCAGAAGAGTTTCTATGGGCACTGTAGGTGTCTGAGTAGAACAATGATACATGCATAGAAAAGATAATTCTAGCAGTGGGATGAAAAATGGACTGGAGAGGAAAAGAGAGGAAAACCTGTCAAGAGGCTATTACAATAATAGCCACTGCATGGGTGGTTATGAGGACCTGTCTGTACTAGGGAGTTGGGCATAGTCATTTTATGCAAACAGATGCAAGGATAGTGCAGAATCAGAATTGGCAGGACTTGATAAAACCAATGGCATATGCGAGATAAGGGGGAAGAATAAATCAAAAAAATTCCGAAATTATGAACAGGGGATGCGGGGGAATGGTAATGCTTTTAAAAGTGCAGAAGTGAGAAGGCTAACAGATTTATGGGGGGAAATAATAAGCTCTATTTGGGACATATTCAGTTTAAAGGAGCAGTGATGCATCCATGTGGAGATAACCTGAAGGCCTTTGGAGATGGTCTTTATCTACCTTTCCAACTTTATTCTACATTCCTTTTCATCCGCTCTATAGTTCAAACTAGCCTTTTTGCCATTCTTCACTCAGAATATTCTATCTCCTGTCTATAAAGTTTTGCCAGGCTGTCATGCCTGTAATGCCCTCTCTGCTAATCTCTTATTCTTGCTATAGAATCCTGTTTCCTTTAAAGCTCCTCTCAGATGCCAGTTCTGCCTTAGGTCTTTCCTAATTCTCCACATCTCCTAGGGTCCTTTCAAATTCCTTTGCATTTATTTTTCATATTGCAAACAATTAGAACTCCTATTGCACTCAGGAGGGGCTGGGACTCTGCACCTTCTCCTTCTCCACTAAAGAGCCAGTCTGCTTTGGGACTGGCCTGGGACAACTGGAGCTCTAAAGTAAGGGGTGAGGCTCTTTTTCTCACAGTGTTCAATTTTTCTCCCCCTGGAACCTCCAAGAAAAATTTCCTTAAAGCTCAGGTTTGGGTTCATGTATAAGGAATCCCCAGAAAGAGAGGGAGAGGAGTGTACAATGTAAATTAGATATGCAACAAGCACTTCTTTCCTATACATAAAAGAAATGCTTAATATACAAAACCCTCCCAAGCACACTGACAAAAAACTTCAGCAAGTAGCTGTATGATCTACTGTTATAATTTCCCAGAAGATTAAGATTTAAACATCAAAATATGAAACACTTTCTGGGATTAGTGAATGGGCATTTTACATTTCACTTTTTAGTACTGTCCCTGTCAAGAGATGTGACTTCTGGCAAGCTAGGTCAGGGATCCGGCTTATTCTCTCTCTTGCTGACTATTGGCAGCCAGTGAACCCAAGATCTTTGGATTTCTCAGAGTCAGGAGATTGCCATAAGGGAGAAGTCCCCACTTTCTTTAAGAGGGGAAATGTTCTCTGACAACCCTATCCCTCATGGGAGAAGCTGAAAAGTATAAGGGAATGCTTTGTCATTTCCAAAATGCCAAGAGTCCTTCAGCACTGAGTCATACATGGTCATGGGAAGTAGCCAAGGACTTTGTCATCCCCAAAATATCCAAACACTGAGCTAGCATAGCAGTCAGAGAAAGCAAATGCATCATCTCTGTATATGCCTTTTTAATCTTTCTTTCTTTCTCTATCTATCTATCTATCTATCTCATATATGTATATGCTATTTCTCCCTAGACAGAGTAATTTTCTTAAGGACAGGGCTGTTTCCTTTTTGTCTCTGAATTGCCAATGCTTTGCATAGTATCTGGAACAAAATAGGCATTTAATAAATGTTTGTTGCTTGCTTAGTTCTATGATTTATTGCAGAACACTCTCAGGCACACTCATTTAGGAGTCAGAAAGAGAATGGAAGAATCAGTAAAGGAGGAAAACAATGCAACCTAATATCTCTGAAATCAAAGGAAGTCAGATACCCAGAAAAAGGGTGAAGGGGAAGGGTCCAGGAAAGGTGTTACCTACAAAAGGAGGAACTTCATTCACAAAGTCAAAAGCTACAGAGAAGTGAAGAAAAAAATGAATAAAAGAACTAGAAAAAACCCACTAGATTACTGGTGGGGAAGCAAACAAATCAGTTCTATCAGTGGGATTGTCAACTGGTATAATCTTTTTGAAAAACACATAGAAATATATGATGAGCTAAAGAATTGTCAATATCTTTTGACGCAGTAATCTCACCACTAGAATTATATACTAAGGATGTTTTTGAAAGGAAAAAACTCTATTTGTTTAAAAATATTCATAGTAATTTATTCACAGTAAATAATCTATATATTCAATAAATTGGGAATAACTAAAAAAATTATGTTAATACTTTAGAAGCAGGTAGTTGATATAGGGGATAATGTGTTGGGTCTGGAGTCAGGTAGGCTTGAGTTCAAATTCAGCCTCAGCTACCTACTAGCTTAGTTGTGTGAACCTGGGTAAGTCACTTAATATTTGACTCAGTTTCCATAGGTGGGAAATAAGACTAATAATAGCATCTACCTTCCTGGAGAAGATTAAATGAGATCATAATTGTAAAGATCTTAACATAGTCTGACACATAGTAAGCACTATATAAATGTTAACTATTAGCAATAATATTAATAGTTAATAATAAAAATTATAGCCAGCATTTATAGGTAGCACTTTAGGGCTTGCAAATCATTTTACACATATATCTCATCTGAGCCTTTCAACAACACTATGAGTTAAATGTGTTATTATCTCCATTTTACAGGTGAGGAAAGTAAGGTACAGAAGTTAAGTGACTTGCTCAGGGTTACACAGCTAGTATATGCTGAAGGAAGGAACCTTCCTGACTCCAGGTCCAATACTCAATCTACTATGCCACTAAACTTCCTTTAGCATTATTATTGTGCCCTAAGAAATGTCAAATATGAAGAATACCAAGAAATTTACAAAGACATATAAAGTGATTCAAAGTATAGAAAATAGTCAGAATAACATATACATTCACTATAAATATATACAAAATATAGCAAAAAATATGAAAGATTCAAAGCAAAAAAATCTAAAGGGAGCAGAGAAAAAGGGTGTTTTTATTTTTGTTTTGTTACTGTAAACATACTTTAAAAAGACAAATAACAAATCATGTGGAGCTCATATTTAATTTGATTCTTTTTTTGTTTATTTAAATATTTGTTTTGTTGAACAAATTTACAATTTGTTTGTTTTTGAGTATGTCACTAGGGTCACTCAAGACCTTAGAGACAACAGTTCCTTGAGAACAAAATGCATGGAAGTTTGTTTTCTTTCTTTTTTTTATTAAAGTTTTTTTTTTATTTTTAAAACATATGCAAGAATAATTTTTTGAGCCTTGACCCTTGAAAAACCTTGTGTTCCAATTTCCCCCTTCTTCCCCTTACCCTTTCCCTTAGATGGCATATAATCCAATATATGTTAAACATGGTAAAAATATGTTAAATCCAATATAGGCATATATATTTATACAATTATCTTGCTGCACAAGAAAAATCAGATCAAAGAGTTAAAAAAAATTAAAAAGAAAATAAAATTCAAGCAAACCACAACAAAAAGAGTGAAAAATGCTATATTGTAATCTACCATCAATTCCCACAGTTCTCTCTCTGGGTATACATGGTTCTCATCATCACAAGACCATTGGAACAGGCCTGAATCATCTCATTGTTGAAAAGAGCCACATCTATCAGAATTGATCATTGTATAATCTTGTAGCTGTGTACAATGACCTCCTGGTTATGCTCATGAAAGTTTGTTTTAAAAGGGTTGAGGAGTCTGTGATGAAGAAGTGGAGGCATTGGATGTAGATTACTTTTTCATGAAGTTTCATCATGAAAAGGAAGAGGGAAGTATAATGGCAGCTCTGAAGACTTGAAAGGTCAAGGGAAAGCTTTTTTTAGGAGTAGGGATGCCTAACTATGTTTGCAGGCAGATGAGAAGAGTCAGTAGAAAGAGAAAGATTGACAAAAGTGTGGGCAAAAAGGCTCAACTCCTAAGGCAAAGACTTGGGCAAGGTTATAGAATTACCCAACTTTCTTAGCACTGGAAAGAACCTGAGGTCACAGAACAACCATCCCTTCTACAATATATCCAAGTTTTGTTTGAAGCCCTCCTAAAGGAGGAGCCACTGCCACCCTAAGTAGTCTTTGGGACCATTTGAACAGCTCTAATTGTATTGAATCCTTTCTCAGCCCCACCATCCTGCATATCAAATCTAAATTTGCCTCCTTGCGAATGTCAGGACTGGAGTCAGGAAGATTCATCTTGCTGTTCAAATCTGGCCCTCAGACATTTAGCAGTTGTGTGATCCTGGACAAGCCACTTAATCTGTTTGCCTCAGTTTCCTCATCTGTAAAATGACTTGGAAAAGTAAATAGCAAACCACTCCAGTATCTTTGCCAAGAAAACCCCAAATAGGGTTACAAAGAATCAGAGACGACTGAAATTATTAAATAACAACAGCAAACTTCCTCTTATTGCTCTTGGTTCTGTTCCCAGTTCCAAACACAACCAGTCTTAATTTCTCTTCCAGGTGACAGCCCTTCAAATACTTGAAGGCAGCTACCATGTCCCCCCAGCATCTTGTCTTCTCTGGGCCAAGAAATTATTTACATCATTTATAACTTGATCTGTTAGAACAACACAGGTTTGTTATGTGTCAAATGGGATACACAGTAGGTTCTATGTAAATGATTATTTTCTTCCCACAATATATAAGCATTCACTTTACATATAATTTTTAAAAATAAAAGGGAATGAGCAAATGTTTCAATACATAAATATACATTTTACATACAATATTTAAAGAAGGCAAAAATATTAGCCTTTGGGAGGAGTGATCTTTCTTCTATGACAAAGGAAAGGACAAGGTATAGTCAGTGATATTAGATGAGGAAGTGAACTCCTGAATAGATGATTTCTTCTCAGTGAAGTAGAGGGCTGTATAATCTTCTGTAAATGTGTAGTTTAGTAGCATTGTAGGAAATGAGAAAAGAGAAGAAAATGGACTGGAGCAGTATTGTAGGAAAGGAGTTAGGAAGTTGCATAGGTCTGACTATGTCACTCATCTATTCCAGTGTTTCTCTCTTACCTCTAAGATCAAATATAAACTCATTTCTGTTTGACATTTAAATAAAGCCTTTCACAGTCTGAACCTAACCTACCTTTTCAGTCTTTTCGCTGCTACCCTTTATGCATTCTTCAATCCAGTCAAACTGATCTTTTTTGTTTGTTTGTTCCTCAAATCCAATATCTTCTGAAATCTTAAAGCTGGTATGTATTCCCTTCTGATCTCCATCTTTTAGGATCCCTAGGTTCTCAACTCAAGAGATATCTGTTACAGGAAGCCTTTCCTGATTCCACCACAATGGCCAATATTTCCCCCTATACACTTTATATTGATTTTCCACATATTTTGTGTATTCTCTGGATAGAACATACATTCCTTGAGGACTGATATTGTTTCACTATTGCTTTGTATTCCTGGTTCCTAGCACATTGTCTGGCACATTTATTGTTTAATCTTTTAGTCATGTCCGATTCTTTGCGATCCCATGGACTTGTCCTTGGGGTTTTCTCTGCAAAGATACTGGAATGATCTGCTATTTCTTTCTCCAGTGTGTCCCCATTTTATAGATAAAGAACATAATAGATGCTTAATGAATGTTTGATGATGTATTGATAGAGCTAGACGTATGACTATAAATAGGACTGGAGGGAATGCTATGACCAGGAATGGGAAACAAGAACAAAAGGCAATGAATGAGCATCATATTCTCATACAAAAGAGACTTTAGGATTTAATCTGTCTCAGAGTTTTGAAGAGAATTTGAAATGTTGATATTTTGGTGCATGCTTTTAGTGCCTTCCTGAGGTTATTTCCCTGGTTGTCTGTTTTCCTTGAGCACTGGGTAACGGTCTCAACATGGATACTTCTCCAGATACCCTTTTACTTTTCCCCCCACACTTTCCCATTGGTTAAGTTTACCTTCATCTTCTGTGTGCTATGACTTAGGCTGGCTGACCTCCCATACAAGGCCTCAGAACAGTTCCTCAATTATCCCAAGAAAGTATCCAGTATTCACTCCTGAGTATGTCTTTGCTATGCTGTCTGTCCATCTCAGAACAACTTCCCTATTACTCTTTCTCCTTGTTCCCTCCAAGGAAAAACTCAAGTCCACATCCTCCACATCTGTTCTAGTCCCTGGCATTAAACATTTCACCTACAGGCCAAATATGACTTACCTGACCAGTTTATTATCATTCTGAGATTTCTAGCAGAAAAAATTGTTGTCCTTAATTAGTTAGCATGAAGGAACTCTGGAAGGATAGTAAGGATTTACTATCTACCTGCTGCTACTATTGTATAACTGATTCCTGCTGAGGTTTATGCTAATTAGACTTTCTGCCTTCACCTAGTCTTTCCTTTCTTCAATATAACCTTCACATAATTCTCCAAATGTTATTTCCAAAAGACTGTATCATTCTCCCCACCCCCACCTGCTCACAAAGATCCAATTTCTCCTTATTACTTCTAGGCCAGGAATTCTTAACCTGGGGGCTGTGACTTTGATTTTTTGGAATTTTTTTTGTAATTTGAGAACTTTTTCAATGTAATTATTTCTTTGTAATTCTATGTGTTTTATTTTATGTATTTAAAAACATTATTCTGAGAAGAGATCCATGCACTTCATCAAACTACCAGAGGGGTCCATGACACAAAAATAATTATAAATCCTGCTCTGGGAAAAAATGCAAGCTCTACTGTTTAGTGTTTGAAGTCCTTCCCAATCTAACTCCAGCCTACCTTTTCAGGTTTACTACATATTTGCCGTTGTTTTGTTCAGTCATGTTCCATTCTGTGTGACCCCCCAAATGGGGTTTTCTTGGCAAAAATATTGGAGTGGTTTGTCATTTCCTTCTCCAGCTCATTTTATAGATGAGGAAACTAAGGCAAACAGGGTTAAGCAACTGGTCCAGCGTTACACAACCAGTGTCTATTGCTGGATTTGAATTTAGGAAAATGAGTCTAGGACCACCACTCTATCCAATTTATATGCCAGCAAAACTGGCCTACTTCCTATTTTTCACACATGATATTCCATTTCTCTCTGCACATTTGCTCAAGTTGATGTCCATTACTGGAATATACTCCCTCATTGCTTCTTTCTGGCTCTTAGAATCTCCTAAGATTCCTTTCAAGTTCAGTCATCTCCTATTGAAGCCCTTCCTAATCTTCCTAGTTGCAAGTGCCTTTTCTCATTCTTCAAAAGAATTACCCTTTACTTTTTCAAATGTTTTTTTTATTTATTTAAGTAAATGCATGTTGTTTTCCCCACAAAATATAAGTTCCCTGAGGTCAGACTGCCTGTGGATTGCTAGGGTTTAGCAGAGTAGTTGGAACTCAGTTAGACTTTATAAATGATCCACTGAGTGTGGATCAAAGCACAGTATTTTCACTTTTGCTGTTATTTTGTTGTTGTTGTTGTTGTTGTTGTTCCCTTTTGATCTGATTTTCTTCTTGCACAGAATGAAGAATATGGAAATGTTTAGAAGAACTGCACATGTTTAACCTCTATCAGATTGTTTGCTGTCTTGAGAGGGGAGGAAAAGGAGAAAAAATTGGAACACAAGGTTTTACAAAGATGAATGTTGATGTGATAAACTTGGATCTTTTTAATAATGAAGTGTGGTTCTAATAGACTTGTGATGGAAAGAGCAATCTGCATCCAGAGAGAGGACTATGGAGACTGAATGTGGATCACAGTATCGTATTTTCACTTTTTGTTGTTGTTTGCTTGGTTTTTTTTTCCTTTCTTGTGTTGTTGTTTCTCCTTTTGATCAGATTTTTCTTGTGCAGCATGACTAATGCGGAAATATGTTTAGAAGAACTGCACATGTTTAACCCATGTTGGATTGTTTGCTGAGGAGAGAGGGAGAAAAATTTAGAACACAAGATTTTGCAGGGGTGAATGTATTTGGTATTCCAGTAGGACCAGGAGAATCTGAGTTTAAATCTGGCCTCAGACACTTATTAGCTGTGTGACTGAGCAAGTCAATTAATCCTGATTGTCTCCAAAAAACAAAAATAAAAAATAAAATAAAATAAGAAGGTTGTATTATTAGATGGTCCTCAAGCGATCTTTCAGCTCTTGCATTTCTATATTCTATGTCCTCTCCAGATCTAACATTCTAGATTTTAAAAATCTCTTTCAGTTCTACTGTTACTGTTTATTGTCTTGGGGGGAAGGAGAAAGAGGGAAGGAGAGAGAAAAAATTTGGAACTCAAAATCTTATAAAAGTGGGACAGGTAGGTGGTGCAGTGGATAGAGTACCAGCCCTGAAGTCAGGAGGCCCTGACTTCAAATCTGATATCAGACACTTAACAATTCCTAGCTGTGTGACCCTGGGCAAGTCACTTAACCCCAATTGCCTCAGCAAAAAAAAAAAAAGAAAGAAAGAAAGAAAAGAAAATCTTATAAAAGTGACTTAAAAATTATCTTTATATGTAATTGGAAAAATAAAATACCATTAAGTGGAAAAAAATAAAAATTTAAAAAAGAGAAAAATAGTTCTACTGTTCATATTCAGTATTCTAAGATCTCTTCCATGTCTAATATTCTGTGTTATCAAGTACCTTTTAGTTCTGACATTCTGTATCTTATATTTTAGTTCCCTTCCAGATTTGATTCTCTATGTTCAAAGACCTTTTCTAGCTCTAAAACTCTTGTCCTAAAGTCTTTTCCAACTTTCAGATTTCCGTATTAATATTCTAACATCTTTTCCATCCATAGCAGTCAGTAATTAAAATCCATTTTCGCTCTGCCATCTTGTCACCTAGGTGACATTGGACAAATCATTAAGTCTCTCTAAGTTTTATTTTTCTCATCTTTAAAATGAAAGGATTGGACCAGATCACTTATAGTGCCCCTTCCCACTCTAAACCTGGGATCTTATAGCTCTTGAGATGCCAAAGACATGGAATCCTCTCCTAGCTCTGACCAGCTCTCTGTGATTTTGACCAAAACATTTCCTGCTTTTTAAATCTATTTCTTCTCTATATAATGAGGAGAATAATACTTACAACCTAGCCTAGAGGATATAGCCTCAGAATCAGAAAGATTTGTTTTCAAATTCTCCCTCTGGGGAGCAGCTAGATGGCAAACTGAATAGAACATTGGTCCTGAAGTCAGGCAGAGTGTTCAAATCTAACCTCAGACACTTAACACTTACTAGCTGTGTGACCTTAGACAAGTCACTTAACCCTAATTGCCTCAGCAAAAAAATTTTCCTCTGACTATATGTCCTCTGACAATATATGGCTACAGGAATAGTTACTTAGCTGGAGCCAGACCTATAAGATTATAAACAGTGAAATAAATTATTTCTTTTCTGCATTAGTAAGTTCCTCATCAGATACTACCTATACTAATGAAATCACAGTTCTGGACATAATGATAATAATAACAATAATAACTGATTTATCCAACACTTTAAGTTTGCAAATCACTTTACAAATATTATTTCATTTTATGATTTTATGTTCACAGAAATTCTGGGAGAGAGGTACTGTTATCATCTTCATTTTATAGATGAAGAAACACATGCAAGCAGAGTTTAAGTGATTTGTCCAGTGTCTCACAGCTAGTTAAGTTTTCCTGATTCCAGGTTTCCAGACCTAGAACTCTACCCACCGTGCTATCAAGTTGCATAAACAAATAAACAGAGACCGAGAGAAAGACAGAGACAGAAAGACAGGGAGATAGAGACACACAGAGAAAAAAGGGAGAGACAGAAAAAGGAGGAGAGGAAGAGCAAGGGAGGGAGAGGGGGGAAAGAGAAGAGAGAGAGAGAGAGAGAGAGAGAGAGAGAGAGAGAGAGAGAGAGAATTATGAAGCAAACACTTTATAAATGCTAAAGCATCTTAGAAATGTGATCTAGTATTATGGTAACTGACATCAGCCTTAGCCCAACTAACCACTTTGAGCCTCAGTTTCCTTATTTGTAAAAATAGAATTAATAAAACTTGCCCTATCCTACCTCACTCATTAGGTTGCTATAAGGTTTAAATGACTTCATTTTTTAAAAGTTAGCTATTATTTGTCATTCACCTAGTCATTGTCATTCAACAAATACTTAATAGGCCTTATAAGCCAGGGCTTTTGCTTTAGTGGACATAAAATGAATGAGATCAGTCATTTTCCTGATGGAGTCTACAGTTTAGCAGGAAGGATGAGCTGAAAACATGGTCATAAATGAGAACAAAACACAATAAAATACAGTAACTACATGAGGGGGAAAAAAAGAGATTTCTGTTCCTTTCCAAACAATGAGAGGCAGCATAGTATAATGGAAAGAGTTTGAATTTTGACCTGGACTAGCTGATTTACCTAACACTTCCCTTTTCTAAGTCTCAGTTTCCTTATCTGTATAATGGGATTGATAATAATTACACTACCTAATGGGGCTATTATGAGAAGAGTGCTTTGTAAATGTTAAAAAGTGTTTTATAAAAGGGAGACTTTATGATGACTAACAGTTGTAAATTCCCCTACATGCAAAGCTGACTATTAAATTCCAAATTCCAGTCTTCCAATTGATTAGCTAGGTGACTTTCTGAAAATAACTTCCCCTTTCTTGCCTATATCAGTAAAATGAAAGGGTTAAATGAGCTAATCTCCAAGGTCTCCTCCCATACTCCAAAACTATCTTGCTGTGAGCTCTGAGGAGCACAGTGGGGCCCCAGTATGCCTTTCTTCCCTCCCCCAACCAGAATACTTAATATGACACCTGGGCTGCCAGCTGTAGTGGGGAGTGTGGGGGAGGGAGAGAGAATGGAGATGGAAGAGAAGAGGGAACAGGTTCCTCTTTCTTCTCCATTAAATTTTGGAGTTAAGTCTATTTTTCACAAACCTCACTAAAAGGTGACAGGATGTGGTCATGCTACTTTCTCAATTCTACTTCCATGACTTAAGATAATAGTGGTAATGCCAAAAATACCAATAATGCCCAAAAAGGGTTTTTTTGGTTGTTTTTGCTGAGGCAGTTGGGGTTAAGTGACTTGCCCAGAGTCACACAGCTAGGAAGTGTTAAATGTCTGAGACCAAATTTAAACTCAGCTCCTCCTGACTTCAGGGTTGGCGGTCCATCCACTGCACTACCTAGCTGCCCCTCAAAAAAAAAATTGTTTTTTGGTTTTTTTTTTTTAAAGCTAAACCAATACAACATAGCATTTTCACACTTTCTATTGATGTTTGCTTGCATTATGTTTTCCTTCTCAGATTTTTTTTTCTTATAGATCCAATTTTTCTTGTACAGCAAAATAACAGTATGAATGTGTATACACATATTCGATTTGTCATGTATTTTAGCATAATTAACATGTAGTAGACTTCCTGCCATCTAGGGGAGGGGGTGGAAGGAAGGAGGGAAAAATTTGGAACGGAAGGCTTTACAAGGGTTAATGATGAAAAATTACCCATGCATATGTTTTGCAAATAAAAAGCTTTAATTAAAAAAAATAAAGCTAAGTCAAAAAGCTTTAAAAAACTTGTAAAGATTTAGCTTTAGTAATAAATATTTTTAAAAGACCTCAATTCACCAATTTACCTATGCCTGCATTGGATTTTAATGGACATGAGTTTTAGACCTGCAACAAAGCCAACTTGAGGTGAAAGACATTGGAAGGATGTTGCAAAAGAATTTTAATTTAAGCAACTGAAAATAATTTTAAGGTGAGGGTAGATAAAAAATTAGGTCTAATAGAGCAAAAACATCCCTAAGTATAGTGGAGAGAGTATTTGAGTAGGCATCAGAAGACCTGGATTCTTTTGCTATGAATATGATACAAAAAAGTAGAGAAATTCTGAGCAACTCACTTCCTTCTCTTATTTTAGTTTCGCTCACCTATACACTAAAAATCATAACAATTAAATCATCAGCCTCTTAGAAGTGATATAAAATTTTTAATTCTCTAGAAATATCAGCTAATAAAATAATATTAAAAGACTAGATCTCTAAAGTCTCTCCCAATCCTAACATTTAATGTCCTAAAGATCCTCCTTGTTCTAACATTCTGTGTCCTTCCATCAATCTAGCTGTAACTGGAAGGAATTCAGTTAATCCAGATCAATTCTGTGTTCAAAGGTCCTTTTCAGATTTAACATCCTGTGTTCTAAGACCCATCTGAGTCAGTTCTGACATTTTATGTTCTCAGGTTTCTTCCTAGTACTAACATTCTATGTCCTATGTCCTTTCCAGTTCTTACAGTATGTGGTTCCAAAATGACTTCATCTGTTTCAAAATTATCCTTAAAATATTATTTTGTACTTACATGACTGATGCTGATTGAAGTGAGCAGAATCAAGAGAATATTGTATATAGTAACAAGATTATGTGATAATCAGTTGTGAAGGACTAGGCCTTTTTCAACAATAAGGTGATTCACTGTAATTCCAATAGACTTGAAATGGAAAGTGCCATCCATATGCAGAGAGAAAATTATGGAGATTGAATGTGGATCAAAACATAGTATTCTCACTTTTGTTGTTTATTGTTTGTTGTTTTTTCTCATGTTTTTTTTTTCCTTTTTGACAGGATTTTTCTTGTGCAGCATGATAAATATAAAAATAGGTTTAGAAAAATTATACATGTTTAACCTATACTGTATTGCTTGCTGTCTTGGGGAGGGGGAGAGGAGGGAAGGAGGGAGAAAAATTTGGAACATAAAGTTTTACAAAGGTGAATATTGAAAACTATCTTTGCATGTATTTGGAAAAATAATATTATTGAAACAATAATAAAATAAAATGCTATATTCTGTGCAAATAAAAAAATGTTATTATTGTACATGTATAACCTATATCAGATTGCTTGCTATCTTGGGAAAAGGGGAGGGAAGAAAGAGAGAGAGAAAATTTGGATCTCAAAATTTTACCAAAACTATTGTTGAAAACTACATATAATTAGGGGTGGGAATACTATTAAAAAAAAATTGGGGTAGAAGCCTAAATGGCACAGTGGATGGAGCACCCTTTCCTGAAGTCAGGAGAACCTGAGTCCGAATCCAGCTTCAGAGATTTAACAAGTATTAGCTGTATGACCCTGTACAAGTCACCTAACCCTTATTTACTTAACAATTGCCTCAAAATTAAAAAAAAAAGAAAAAAGAATGTTATTAAAATAAAAATACAATGATAAATTTTACTGCTTTTTAATCATTCAAACAGCTAAATGTATTCAGCTTTATGTAGCATGATCTCCTTTGGATCCAAAACCTCTGAAAATTAAGAGTCTTGCAGATAGGAAAATCAAACTCATTACAATTCATTTAAGAGAAACTATTATAGTTTCTGTATTATACTGATTGATAGAAGAATATTTTGAAGAATACATTCTCAGCTTCTGTAAGCTGAGATTTTAATGTAGCTTTCAAGTAGATTGTAAGTTTTTCAATAGTCCATAAATCTTTTACCAACCTCACACATATTGAAACTGTTTTTACACAGTAGAATGAGATCATTAGAAAATTTAAAAGAAAAAAAAAAAGTAGAATTGTTGACTCAATGATCTTGGATAGTATATTAGCAAGAACCCTGACCTGAAACACAGGAGGAGATCCCTCTTTTAGCCTCATCACTAGTTTATTTGAGTAAGTCTTTTTCCCACCATACCCCAGTGCTGTCCCCACCCCCATCCCACCTCCTGCCATGCTTCAATTTTGTTCTGGTTTGGGTTTTTTTTTTTTTTTCTAAAAAACCAGAAGGTTTAACTGGATGTTCTCTAAGATTCCTTTCAGCCTAGTACTCTATAATCACTAGTATTTTAAAAATGTTTGTTTTGAATTTAATGCAAAATACCACTTGGTATTTCCCACCTTTTCAGTTTTCTTCTCTAAAAATGGAGGATTCTTTCTTTGTGAGAGGCAAGATGGCCCCAGATGGGGAGTGAGAAGAGTTCTCTCAGCTTTGCCACTACTTAGATGTGTGATTTTAACAAGCCACTCACTTTCTTGTACTCTGTTTCCTCAGTCTGTGAAATGGGGATTAAAAATACAGGCATTTTGCTGTATTTTAGGGGGTTATAAAGAAAGCAGTTGGCAAACTGAGAAGTAAAATAAAAATGTGAGTTATTGTTAGTTTCATTTTCAAAAATTGCTTAGAAATTGTAAAAAAACTATTATGATTTAAAAAAAGAGAGATGAGGATAAAAGGTATGAAATTTGCTTTGTAAATCATAAAATGCTTTATAAATGTTGGTTATCAGCTATCATAGTATACTATCCCTGCACATTTGCCAAAGCCTATCTATTTTACCTCAGTAACACCTTTTTTTTGACAGGTCTCCTTCTTTTCCTCAGTCATAGCTACCACCTTGTTGCAGTCCCTTATCACCTCATAGCTGGACAACAGCAATAGCCTGTTGGTTGGTCTCCTGGCCTGATTCAAGCATCTCCCCATTCTTGTAGTCACCATTCAGCTGCCAAAATGATTTTCTAGAAGCAGAGGTCTGACCCTGTGATCCCCTTCCTGCCCACTTCCTCCCTTCCATTCAAGCAGTTCCAGCCCTCCTTCATCACTTACAGGATCAAATATAAAATCCTCTGTTAAGCATTTAAAGCCTTTCAGAGCCTCTCCCTGCCCCACCACTTTTCTAATCTTCCTTCACCTTTCTCCTATCCACATATTCTGTAATCCAATGACACAGACCTCCCTGCTTGTTCCTGGAGCAAGACACTCCATCTTGCAACTTTAAGCATTTTCTTTGGTTGTCCCCCATGCCAGGAATGTTTTCTGTTCTCATAGATGCCTCCTGGCTTCCCTCAAAACTTGACTAAAGTCTCCCCTTTCAGCCAAAAACTTTTCCCAATCTCCCTTAGGGATAGAGTCTTTCCTTCTGTCATTATCTCTAATTTATCCAGTCTATATTTTGTTTAAACATAGTTATTTGAATGTTGTTTCCTTATGAGTTCCTTTACAGAAGGGCTAGCCTTTCTTTGATTTCCCCGGAATAAAACACACTGCCTGACACATAGCAAATGTTTAATAAGTACATGTTGCCTCATGACTAACGTGGAAATATATTTAAAATGATTTTGCATTTATAACCTATATCAGATTGCTCCCTGTTGTGGGAAGAGGGTAGGTCAGGGAGGGATGGAGAAAAAAAAAAATTGGAACTCAAAATCTTACAAAAATGAATGTTGAAAACTATCTTTACGTGTAATTGGAAAAATAAAACATAATTGAAAATAAATAAATAAATAATTTTCTGCCATAACTAAAGAAAAGGGGAAGAACAAGAAAACTCTTGAGCCATTACCCAATCAGTGAGCACCCCATCCAGTTCCAAATTTTTTCTATCACAAAAAATGCTTCAGTAAATATTCTGGTTTGTCTGGTACCTTCCTTTCTGACTTTGATCTCCTTGAGTTCCTATACTGTATGTACCCAGTAATGGGATTACCGGGTTAAAGGGTATGAATAGTTTAATGACTTTTCTCACATAATAGCAGAAACCTTTTTCAAATGCATCCGTAGACCCCAGGAACCTTTTGAATACCCCAATCCAAAGAAAGCCAGATAAGGCCTCCCACTAGGTTTAAGTAGAGCTCTTTTGATGTCACTGGGTTGGGGATGGAGGGCGGTATTACTTATGTCTCAATCACTCTTAAAGCTTTATCAGTCTACCTGACCCCTCCCAGAGGAGGAGAAGGTACAATCTGAAAAAACAACCTCATTCTTTTCCTTCTCACTCTTTCTTTGTGATTCCATTTTAAGCCAAAACTTAAAGAACTAGCTAAGAAGATCAATGCTCTGTAGCAAGGTTTGGAAGTGAGAAATTAGACATAATAAAGAACTAGTGGCCTCCACCTCGGAAAACTTTAAAAGATCCTTGAAGTCTCTTTGAGGATTCACACTGAAGTATTTCACCATTTCCTCATCTGCCTCTAATTAAGCCTTATTTTCTCAAACCAATATTTACAATCAATTGAATTTTTTAAATTTAATTTCATTGTTTGCTGTTGATTTGATTACTGGTATTGTTCTCTCTTTGCTGTTCTCTCCACGCCCAACAAATGTACTGTGCATTGTTGCAACTATAATTATGGATTAAATAGGCTTTTTGTTACATGTCTCAAGAACCTGACCACAAAGCTATAACATCGTTTCAATGGAAGAGTAAGAAAATGTCTACTTAATTCTAAACACTTCTTAAACAAGGGAACTTTAGGGATACAGCATATTTGTAGAGTGGGAATTGCTTGGAGAAATTGGATTCTATAGTCAGTATGGTGTAATGGAATGAGCACTGGACCTGGGATAAGCAGATCAAGGATCAAGTACTTTTTATCGACATGATCTTAAGCAAATCAACTCCTCTAAAGCTTAAATTCTGAAATCCCCAATCATTAACTAAAGTTGCTGTTGCTCAGGAAAGCATTTATGACAGCATTAAGAGGTAAGGGCCCTCTGGATCCAAAATCTGAGATGAAACCTCCTTAAATGCAGTGGTAAGGGAGAATTCAGAAAGTCACAGAATGTCAGAACTGGAAGGCAGTTTTGAGCATTTACAAGAGAATGTTAGAACTGGAAGAGACGAGAACAGAAGAGTATCAGAAGAGGAAGAGAGGAGAGAATCAGAGTTCTGACTAGGAATCTTTGCATCCAGTACAAATAACATGAAATGTATTTGGGGAAGCAGGAGTAGGGAGCTAAGGAGACTGCTCAAGATCACCTGCCTCACTTTCCCTTCCAGAGTCATCTGGGTCCAGTGACAAGATGAAGATCAAGATGGCCTTGTATGCAGCTGGAGACCTTGACCTTTTTAGGCTAAGTCTTCAACAGATCTCAGTAAGAAAGGAAACAGACTCCAGGATCTTGGGGAAACACAATGCAAACAAATATCAATAGAGAGCATGAAAATGTTATGTTGTGGTCCACATTTCACATCCCTCTCTCTGGATGTATATGGCTTTCTTCACTGAACAATTGGAACTGGTTGGAAACATTTCATTGCTGAAGAGAACCATGTCCATCAGAATTGATCATCCTATAGTATTGTTGTTGCCATGTATAATGATCTCCTGGTTCTGCTCATTTCATTCAGCATCAGTTCATACAAGTCTCTCCAGACCTCTCTGAAATCATCCTGCTGGTCGTTTCTTACAAAACAATAATATTCCATAACATTCATATACCATAATTTATTCAGCCATTCTCCAATTGATGGGCATCCATTCAGGTTCCAGTTTCTAGCCACTACAAAAAGGGCTGCCACAAACATTCTTGCACATGTGGGTCCCTTTCCTTCCTTTAAGATCTCTTTGGGATATAAGCCCAATAGAAACACTGCTAGGTCAAAGGGTCTGCACAGTTTGATAACTTTTTGAGCATAGTTCCAAATTGCTGCTTATCATTTTTAAGAAAATTATATTTAATCCTATACTCTCTAGTGGTTTTAGTAGTAATGGATGCTATATTTTTCCACAAGCTATTTCTGCATCTATTTAGATAATCATTATTCCTGTTAGTTTTATTATCAATATGGTCAATAAAGCTTATAATTTCCTGATATTGAACCAGCCTTGCATTCCTAGTATAAATTCCACTTGACCATACAGCATTATTCTGGTGATAAACTGTTGTAATCTCTTTGCTAATATTTTGTTTAAAATTTTTGCATCAATAATCATTAGAGAAATTGATCTATAAGTTTCTCTGTTTTGGCTCTACCTGGTTTAGTATCAGCATCATATTTGTGTCTTAAAAGAAATTTAGTAGGACTCCTTCTTCACTGATTTTTTCAAATAATTTATGTAGTATTGGAGCTAATTGGTCCTTAAATGTTAGGGGGATTTACTTTTAAATACATCTTGCCCTGCAGATTTTTTTTTAGGAGTTTGTTGATGGCTTATTCAATTTCTTTTCTAAAATGGGGTCATTTCAGTATTTTATTTTGTCTTCTGTAAATCTGGCCAATTTACATTTTTGTAAATATTCATCCATTTCCAATTTAATTAAATTGTCAGATTTATTGGCATACAGTTGAGCAAACTAGCTCCTAATTATTGCTTTAATTTTCTCTTCATTGGTGGTGAATTCATCATTTTCATTTTTGAAACTGGTAATCTGGTTTTCTTCTTTCTAATCAAATTAACCAAAGGTTTGTCTATTTATTGGGTTTTTTTTCTCATAAAACTAACTCAACTTTATTAGTTCAATAGTTTTCTTACTTCAATGTTATTATACTTTCCTTTGATTTTTAGAATTTCTAATTTGGTACATAATAGATTTTTAATTTATTCTTTTTCTAGCTTTTTTAGTTGTATGCATAATTCATTGATTCCTTCTTTCTCTATTTTATTCACAAAAGCATTAAGAGATATAAAAATTTCCCTAAGGACAACTTTGGCTGCATCCCATAAGGTTTGGTATTTTGTCTCATTTGTAATACTCTTGGATGAAATTATTGATTGTTTCTATGATTTGTTGTTTGAGCTACTTATTCTTTAGGATTAGATTATTAGTTTCCAATTAATTTTTGGTCTATTTTTTTGATGGCCCTTTATTACACATGATTTTATTACATCATGATTTGAAAAGGATCCATTTAATATTTCTGCCTTTCTTCATTTGATTGTGAGGTTTTTATGCCCTAATACATGTTCGATTTTTGTGTATGTGCCATGTACCACTAAGAAAAAGGTATATTCCTTTCCATCCCCATTCAATTTTTTTTTCAAGAGTTGTATCATATCAAATTTTCTAAAAATTTGATGTACCTCCTCAACTTCTCTCTTGTTTATTTTGTGATTAGATTTATCTAGTTCTGAGAGAGGGAGATTGAGATCCCCCCCCCAGTATAGTTTAGATGTCTATGTCTTCCTGTAACTCACTTAATTTGTCCTCTAAGAATTTGGATGATATGCCACTTGGTACATATATGCTTAGTATTTATATTACTCCTTAATCTATGGTACCCATTAGCAAGATGTAATTTCTTTTTTTATCTTTCTTAATTAGGTCTATTTTTGCTTTTGTTTTGTCTGAGATCAGGATTGCTACCACTGCTTCTTTTTTAAAATTTCAGCTGAAGCATAATATATTCTAATCCAACTGTTTACCTTTATTCTGTGTGTATCTCTCTGATTCAAATGTGTTTCTTATGAATAACATATTGTAGGATTCTGGCTTTTAATCCATTGTGCTCTCTGTTTTTGTTTTGTAGGAGAGTTCATCCCATTCACATTCACAGTTATGATTACTAATTGTGTATTTCCCTCCATCCTATTTTCCCCCCATTTTTCTTTCTCCTTTTACCCTATCCCTCCTCATTAGTGTTTTCCTTCTGACCCTCACCTCACTCAAACTGTCCTCTCTCTCAGCCCCCCTTTTTCTTTTCTCTTTCTCCCCTACTTCTGTTCTCCCTTCTATTAACCTCCATCTTTCCTTTTCTTTCCCCTTTTTCCTCCTTCCCTATGGAGTAAAATAAATTTCTCTACCCAAATAAGTATATATATTATTCCTTCTTTGAGCCAAATTTGATGAGAGTAAGATTCAAACAATGCTCACCCCTCCCTTCTTCCTCTCTACTGCAATAGATCTTTTGCATCTTTTCATGTGATATAATTTACCCTATTTTGCCTCCTCCTTTCCTCTTCTCCCAGTAATCTTTTTTTACCCCTTAATTTTTTTTATCATCACATCAAAATTAGCTTATACCCACATCCTCTGTCTATGAATCACCTTTCTAACTGCCTCAATAAAGATACAGTTCTCAAGAGTTACAAGTAATGTCTTCGTATGGAGGGATTATAAACAACTTAATGTTATTGAATAACTTTTTTTTTTTACCTTCTTATGCTTCTCTTGAGACTTGCATTTGAAGACTGAATTTTGTGCTCAGCTCTGGTCTATTCATCAGAAAAGTTTGAAAGTCCTCTATTTCATTGAAGATCTATCTTTTCCTCTGAAAGATTATCTTCAATTTTGCTGGATAATTAATTCTTTTTTGCACTCCAAGTCCCTTTACCTTCCAGAATATCATATTCCAGGCTCTCCAATCCTTCAATGTAGAAGCTGCCAAGCCTTGGGTAATTCTGACTGTGGTGCCTCAGTATTTGAATTATTTCTTTTTGGCTTTCTGCAGTATTTTCTCCTTGGTCTGATAATTCTGTAATTTGGCTACAATATTCTTTGTGGTTTTCATTTTGGGATCTCTTTCGGATGATCAATGGATTCTTTTCATTACTAATTTTCCCTCTGGTTCTAAAACATCAGGGCAGTTTTTTCTTGATAATTTCTTTTTTTTGGTCATAACTTTCAGGTAGTCCAATAATTCTTAAATTCTCTCTCCTGGATTCATTTGCTAAGTTTTTCCAATGAGGTATCTTATATTTTTCTTCTTTGATTTTGTTAGATTCATTCCTGATGTCACATAGAATCATTAGCTTCCACTTGTCCAATTCTAATTTTTAATGAATTGCTTTCTTCAATTAGCTTTTTTGCCTCCTTTTCCATTTGGACAACTCTACTTTTAAAGGAGTTGTTTTCTTCAGTGTATTTTCCCCCATTTGGCCAATTCTAATTTTTAATGAATTGTTTTCCTCAGTCAATTTTTGTTCTTTTCATTTTTCATAATTCTCCTTCATAATTCTCATTCTTTTCTCCATTTTTTCTTACCTCATTTACTTGATTTTTAAAATTTTTGGGGGGATCTTCCAAGCGGACCTTTTCATTTTGACCTTTGAATTGAATTGAGACCAATTCATTTTCCCCTTTGAGGCTTCATATGTAGGCATTTTGTTATTCTGTCCTTTGCTTCCTGATCTTCCTTGTCACCATAGTAGCTTTCTATGGTTAGGACTTTTTTGGGTTTTTTGATCATTTTTTAAATGAGCTCTTAGCTCTGCTCTTAGGGCGCAAGGGACACTGATCCAAGCTTCTTTTACTGGGGATCACAGACCTCATCACTGGCTTTATATCCTGGAACTAGAGGTTCTGGCAGCTTGCCCATTGAGCTGGATTGGCCCTGGCCTATTCAGACCTTTTGAGCTGGGTGCTGCTGGCCTGCTAAATCATGACCATGGGAACTCAACTGCTGATCTGAGCTGGAGTTAAGAAACTCCCACCAGATTGTCCACCAGGCACCAGCATTGGGCTGCACTCCCCTTTTACCCAAAGGATACAGACCTTTCCTGAAGTCCTTCTAAATTATCTTAAGCTGGAAAATTGTTTTATTCTGTCTTTTTGTGGGTTCTGTCACTCCAGAATCCATTTGGAGACTTGAAATAATGTTTCCAAGGGAAACTGGGAAAAGCTCAGCAACTTCCTGGTTTCTCTCTGCCATCTTGGCTCTACCCCCACAATTCATTCTTTCAATAACACAGTCTGAGAGGAGGTAGCTGGGTAGCACAATGAATAGAACACTGACCCTAGAATCAGGAGGACCTGAATTCAAATATGACCTCAGATGTGAACTAGCTATGTGACCTTAGACAAGTCATTTAACCTTGATTGCCTCAAAAAAAAAAAAAAATTAGTTTAGAATTTTGACAAGACCTGAAGTCAAGATCACTGGCATAGAGTTTGCAAATTACATTTTTTTTGAAAACTGAGATAACATTTGCCCTTCATCAGTCCTGGAGCACCTCCTCTATTCTAGAAGATATTTCAAAGAACACTGGTAAGCAATTGCTTCTGCTAATTCCTTTGAAATCTTAAGATCTGATTCATCCAGAGTTGATGACTTTAAGGTATTATAGGCTTCTAGATGCTTTCTTAACCATGTCTTCACTTTTCTTGGAGCTCACTTTTGTTCTCTCCTCATTCCAAAGATCATTATCCTCAGCAAAGAAAACAAAAGGCAAATTAGTGATTGAGTAGTGCTGCTTTCATTCTGTTATCTATTAACATCATTCTATTCATTCTAAACTAGGATATTCCTCCAGAAATATGCTGAAGCCAGTTTCAGCTCACAAGAGCTAGTTTCTAAATTTTGTATGTGAACATACACACCTTAAAAATCATCAAATATTACAAATCAAGATTTAATTTATTGTTTTGTTGATTGTCTAGACATAAGAAAGTGATAGAGAAAATGTTAATACAGAGGAAACTTTAAAATGTGCTGCATTTTTTTCAGAGTCCATTGTTAAACAATTACCAGCACATCCCTGTTTCTAACCTCCTTTGATCTCCCTCATGGAGTTTAAAATTTCTTTTTTATTATCTTTAACATTCATCATAAGCTTAATTCACTCAGAGCTTTGATGCTCATGATCCTAGTAATATAACACTATATCTTGTTTTTGTATTTATCTGCAAATTAGTTACCCTTGCTTCCATCATATATATATATATATATATATATATATATATATATATATATATATAGGTCTTTTTAAAATATTTACAGCAGTTCTCTTTGTGGTGGCAAAGAACTGAAAATTGAGGGGATATCCATCATCTGCAGAATGATTAAACAGGTTGTGGTATATGATTGTGATGGAAAGTACTGTGCTGTAAGAACTGATGAGCAGGTTGATTTTAGGAAAACATGGAAATAAAACAATGAAAAGTGAAATGAGCAGAACCAAGTGAACATCATATACAAAAACAAATGTTGTTCAAAGAATAACTGAAAATAACCAAGTTATTATGAGTATTTATAATGTTCAAATCATCTGAAATATAGAAGTATAGTGTGATTTTATATATATTTATAAATCTGTGTCAAATGGTGGCCTTCTCTAGTGCAGAATCAGGAAAGAAGGGAGATAGTTTGAAGCTTAAAATGTAACAAAAAATAAATAAAATTAATTTTTATCCTAATTGGAATCAAATTGAGTTTGTGTCAGTTTCACTCTGGAGAGTTTCCCATACCTCTTGGTTTTACTTTCTAGAATTTTGGACCATAGGATCCTACTTATTTTTCCTCTGAATCCCTTCAGAGCTGTTTAGGAGAGGAGAGATTATATTTAGCTTTCTTCCACTTCCCTATCACAAATTCTAAGCTAGAGTAGTCAGTTCTATTCAAGATTCTAAAACTTTCTACTTCACAAGGTGCTCTCTATTGGTCAGAATCAGCTCCAGAATAGTAATTCCTCTCATGATTTCCTTCACTTTTTGGAGAGTGAAATTATCATTATGTAAAATCAAAGATTTCTTCAGCTGTTTCACTTTTAGCAAAGAGAACTCTAACAAGTATCTGGATAATTGAGATCCCTCATCACTTCTACATCATGCCTCTGTGCCAGGCGACTTGTAGTGTTTTTTGAACTCCTTGTCAATGTACATTTTTTGCCCCTATAATATGTGGTATTCTATTGTAACTATTTTGCTTCCATTTTTTTCTTATGTTGGTTTTTACCTAAATGTTTTTTTCCTTCTGGTTACTGGCTGTTTTCATATGATTATATGCTATTAATATAAATGCTATTCTACTTCCCCCTCTAATTATTCTCTCCTTTTTAATAATTTAATAGATAATTTAATCTAATCTTTAATTTAATCTAATAATTTAATCTTTAAATAAGATATACTCTTCCTTAGTTATATTCAATCATAAATCTTGTCCAACCAAATAATCAATCTCCTCCTCAGATCCTATAAAGTCAAATAATTTATTGCCTTGAATACTTGTATATAGACTTTGAAGCTATGAGTTTACTTGTTGTCTCTTTTCTTGGTTCCTAGGAATTACTGATCCTTTTTTCCTGCTATTCCAGTTTGGTGATATAGTAGATAAAGGCTGGTTCCCAGTGAAGAAAACCTAAGTTCATACTTACTAGTTGTATGAATCTGGCAAGTCACTTAACCTCTATTTTCCTCAGTTTCCTCAACTGTAAAATGAAGATAAATACAGCATCTACCTCAGAGGACTGTTGTAAAGATTAAATGAAAAAATGATTGTGGGGCAGCTAGGTGGCGCAGTGGATAGCACCAGCCCTGAAGTCAGGAAGACCTGAGTTCAAATCTGGTTTCAGACACTTAACATTCCCTAGCTGTGTGACCCTGAGCAAGTCACTTAACCCCAATTGCCTCAGCAAAAAGCAAAAAAAAAAAAAAAAAAAAGATTGTAAGGTACTTTACAAAGTGCCTGGCATGTAGCAAAGCTCATTTCTTTATACTGTGTCATATTTATCATTGTCTAATTAATCTTGTCATTATCAGCCTTGATCTATATATGTAAAAAATTTGATATCTGCCTTTTATAAATTGCAAACCTTAACTAAAGTCTTAATATTAGGCAATTTTTTTTTTACCAGCCCTCTAGAATGCACTCTATCCCTAATGAAGAAATCAATATCATCTTAAAACTGTGACTCAGAAATAAAAAAGCTGATCTAAAGCACCATCTTTTGAACCAGTTGTTCACTTACCAAATCTGTCATTTCATTTGAAATTCCTATCTTCAATTAGTAGTGATGAAATAATCAAGTGTTTTCCTGAGGTCTCTAATTTCTTGCTCAAGACTTTGCAATCTCTAGCAACATATTCAAAGTTCCTTCTAAAATAGTATTTGTCTATATGTATTACTAACATATAGTAACGGGTAATAGTTAGGACATTTGACAATGCAAATGAGGTTGTCATGTCTCTTAGATACATATCCTAAGAAGATAACAAATCTCTGTATTTTTTATGTCAGGTCAACCAATTGCCACCTTATTACCTCCCTACCAGAATAAACAGCTTCTCTCTTCTTCCTCAGACCATTCCTACATTCTTTTCTTCTGGCACTTATGGATCCATATGGTCTTCTTTCAAAAGATGGCTTCTTCCTAAGAAGGTCCAGCTTCCCCCTCCAGAGGAAAGGTCTCTTACTTATGATAGAGCTATAGTCTGTGCCAATGTTATTTATGAATTGTGTTATCTTATTTTTGACATTATTTACCTCTGACCTTGGAGGTAAGGATAATTCAAGGGGTAAGAGAGTGTTAAATGTCAATGCAGTCCAGTAATAGAACTCTCAGGGAGTGTGTTACTACAAAAAGTAAGAAGATCATGGTAAGAATACTAAATATGTAGGGTGCTGTACAGGTACAGCATCTTTTTCCTTCCATTATCCTTGAGATTTAGATTTCCTGGTTACTGGGAAGGGGTATAGGAATGTAAATGTGTCACATAGCTGCAAGTATTCAGTAATCCTTTTTTCCTTTTGGGTCACATTTCCACTCTCTAATTTCCTGATTGAGTTTTAGCATCCCCTTATCATTCTCTCATTCTCCCTACACACACACACACACACACACACACACACACACACACACAATGCAAAGATTTATTTCTAGTAAGTATGAGACCTAAATGCTATGTTAATACAATAATGTGTTTATTAGGTCAACCTGATTGTACAGATTGTCCTTAGAAGGAGGGCTTCTTCCACAAGATAAAATTGTGAAGAAGAATTAAAAAATAAAAAAAGAGAATGAAAACTAGTTGCATATAAAATCATAAATTCATTGATTTGGATCTAGATTATCTTGCCCAGCCTGCTCATTTTCCAGATGAAGAAACTGAGAGCCAAAGAAATTAAATAACCTGATCAAGGACATGCAGGCAAATAAGAGGTATGATTCAAACCCCAAATCCAAGGCTCCTTCCACTGTACTGTGCTTCTTTCAAATCCTGCAAAGAATCTGAGAGGATGAAAATTAATTAAGATGAGACAACTGAATTGTCAGTATTTTTGTTTACACTGAAAGTTAAAGTTTGACCAAACTTCATGAATAAGATCCATTGGTCTGTTGAAGAAAGAAGTGTAAAAGGAACACTGAGGTAGTCAAGTCTGTAGAGGAAAACAGGAAGTATTAAATTAGAACCTTAAATGAAGCTTCTGCAGGAATTTTTGCATGATGTCTGGGATGGTTTGGGCCAACCACATCCAAATTAGGTCAGCTGAAAGCTTCAATTCATATCAGGAAAACCCCAGGCAGACAGCTCCAGTCTGATTGGGTAGTAATGACTACAAATGAGTAGATGTAGCCTAAGTTTGCCTAGTTTCCTTTTAATAAAGTCTTTTCATCAATTTCTTCTTTTTGAAACTTTTATTGATAGTTTTTAAAATTATTACTTCCAAATGAGTCTGTCCTCATCGAGTCCTCATTTACAACAAATAAGGATAGCTAAGCAAAAGAAATCAACAACTTATATCTCCTCAGATATTTTATTTTCTTTATTGCATCTCTGAAGCACTTTAAATTAGAGAGAAAAAAAAAAAAGATATCTTTTGCTCTTACAACAAAACACCTCCCAATATATTTGCCTTCCTTCTTCCTGTAGAACCACCCCTTATAAGACAAATAATATGTAGCTTTTATAGACTCTGGAGGTTCCTTGTCTCAACTTCCACTAACATTGACAAGTCATATCCTCAGAGTAAGAGTGACTAATTCTACCCCTGGGGAGTCTAATGGTATCCCTGAGGGTGGAATATCTTTATAGTGCTATCATTTTGAGTTCCTGTTTTCAATATAATCCTCTCTAATCAGTCTCTAAGTACCAGTTAAAATCTCCTCAATTTTGATACCAATTACATGCAATTAGTATTTCCCCTATATCACTGATACAGTCATTTGTGTCTCATTATTGGTTAAACCATTTCCATTCTCTTTTGTGTCATTGATAAGCAATTAACATTAAATACCATTTACAAAGGAATATTTGCTAAGAATATTTAGCAGTAATAGAAGTAAAAAAAAAATATTCCCTATCACCACCAGTAAGGTATATTTTCCTTTTTACCACATTGGTCTATGGAGAAAGTAGGCTTAAGTTTAAAACGATTGCTACAGGGAGAGCTAAGAAGGTGAAGTAGAAGGAAGAAATACATACATACAAGTTCTTCTCCACTACTCCAAATAAATACAGAAAATCCACTAGGTGAAATGATTGGGAAATCAAAGGAAAAATCATAGACAGTGATTTTTCAAGTCCAGGAGAGCATAGGAAGATAGAGCACTGTGACACTGGGACATATAATAGCCAAGAATAATCATACAGAGCATTCCAGTGCAAGAAAAGATCACATACCAAGACAAGGGAAAGTCTCACAATCCCCCTAGCATAGAGGGATTTATACATGCACAGAATGCAGGAACAGGTTCCAAATGCAGCTCTGTTATTTACTATCTGCTTTTGTAACTCAGTTCTGAATCACAGATCCAAGGTGGACACCTGTATGTATATAAGGGTGGCAAATAGGGGTCAGAAGAAGCCACAGACCCTAAAGAGCAAATCAAAAGCAGAAGTAAATTCAAAAGCAAGCAGCAGCTGCATGGTTCTGACTCCACCGGAATGAAGCAGGGTCTAAATTCCTGCTGCTAGTTTAGCGTAAATACAAGGGAACTATCTAGGACAAGAATCCCAGACCAAAGAGGAGCCTACAGTTCTGTCACTCTTTTTCCATCTGGGTGAGGTAAGCCGCAGTCTATTAGAATTTCAGTCAGGGACAAGCCCATAGACATGTTGCTCAAATACAAATCCAGATTAAGAATTTACAGATTAGAACAATGATCAGACTTTGCCACCCAGGGAACAGATCACTTTAGGAGAATTGAAAGTTGTAAATTCCCAGTATGAATTGCCTCTGAGATTCTAGAATAACATAACAATCAAAACCCCAAGAGAATAGCAGCAAAAGAGTTCAGATATTCCTTCCAGAAGTACTTAGTTCCCAGTCCTAAAATGGAGTCTGAAATAAGGAAGTAGGCTAGAAGAAAGAACAAGTAAAAATAATAATAATAATAATCATATCACAAAGCGATATTTTGGTGACAGAGATGTTCAAGAGAAAAACTCAGAAGAAGAGAATGATTGCTAAATATCTAAAATTAAGGCCTCAAAGAAAAACAGTTTAAGAATAAATTCAACTAAAAATCTGGAAACGATAAAGCAAGAGTTAAAGCAAAAGTTTAAAAATATTTTTATACATGAAATTAGGACACTAGAGGAAGAAAACTGCAAAAGAAATGAAATCCATAGAACAAAAATTAAAAAAGAAATCAAGTTTGTCACAAGACGGAAAAACCATGCTCATATAACAAATTCCCTGAAAATTACAATAGATCAAATAGAAACCAATAATTTCATGTGTCAAATATTAAAGCGAAGATGAATGAAAACCCAAGATATAGCCTTTGAGTAATTAATAATCAACTGATTAATTAAACTAGATGGAAATTAATAAATTGATGGTCAGTAATTTATCTTGGTTACCAAAGACACCAAATGGCTTAAATCCCTTCTGAAAGGGTCCTCCCTTGAGAAATGAAACTCTGCCTTGATTGGTGGACATTTAATGAGGAGCTGGGCTAAAAGTCTTCAATTATTCCTGCTGAGAATGTGGCTTGATCACCAGACTCAGCATCTGGACAGAGGAAGCCATTTCCATCCAGATCCCTCTAGCTAGTTTTCTCTTTCATGATCTGGGTTGTCCTACTCTCTAAAAAAAGGGATCAAAAAGAATAGGAAGTTCTTAATTCCAGCAAAGACTCACTCAAATTGGATTCTGTTTATACTCTAAACAGAAATTAGGTCTCCCAGTTGTGTAGGGTTCTGTCCACCTAGTTAAGGAACATGTGCCTTGAGGGTTGGAAGCAAATCATATCACTCATCTGTGCCCTTCAGAGATTGAGTGGCCTTTTTAGGAGTTGAGCCTTAACAGAAATAGAAAGAAAAGAGTGGATCACAAATTGATGATTAGTTATTAACATAATATAATATTAATTTCAAAGAAAAGTCAAAAGATAAAAACAACAACAAACCCAAAAGTAAATGTAAGATATTTCATAGCAAAAGCAACTGATCTGGAAAAGAGATCAAGGAGAAAAAATTAAGAATCATTGGATTATCTAAAAACCAAGAATGAAAAAAGATTCTAAACATCAAATTTCAAGAAATCAAAAAAGAAAACTGCCTGGATCTCTCAGGACCAGTGAGCAAAGAAGAAATATAAAGATTCTATCAGTCACCTCTTGAAAGAAACCTCCAAAATAAAAATTCCCAGAAAAATCTGGAGCTTCCAGATTGGTCAACCAATCAATGAATCAATAAACATTTACTAAATGCCAATTATGTAACAGGCATTGTGCTAAGCAAAGAAAAAATGCTGAAAGTAGTCAAAAAGAAAAAATTTAAGTACACAAAAACGTAAGTCATGTATGACTTAACTATCTCTTTAAAAAAAATGGAGAGTTAGGAATATGGTATTCCAGAAGACAAAGGATAGAGGCTAACAGCCAAGAAAACTGAATATAATTCTATAAGGGTAAGGGGAAATCTGTGGAAAGAGCAGGAAAATGGATCTTTAATGAAATAGAGGACTTCCAAACATTTCCTGTTGAAAAGATCAGAGCTACATAAGAACTCTAAAGTGCAAATATTAGCTCTTTTGAATATACTGCAAGCACTACTTGTTTATTTAATGTTTTACCATTTTCAAAGCACTTTCAATAAAGTGAGTTACCTTATTTGATCTTCACAAAAACTATGAGGGGATACTTTATAAAACTGAGATCAATGTTATGGATGAGGTAACTGAACCCTAGAAAGGTTAAGTAATTTGGCCATGTCCCACAGATAGAGATAGGACACACTTTCCTCACTCATAAATGTCATTCTTTGTAAGCCTTGATATATGTTCCCTGTTTCCTTTTTGCTGTGATCTCTCCATGCCAAATGAAAAGGTTAGACTTAATGACCCATAGACCTCTTCCAGTTATAACATTCTGTATTCTAAGGATCCTTCCAACTTTTGAGTTTCATCTTTCTTTCAGCATAGGTATACTTGGCTCTATGCAATACCAAAAATCTAAATGGAAACTTATTGTTGTTACTCAGTCCTTTTACAGCAGCGTCTGACTCTTTGTGACCCCAATTGGAGTCTTCTTAGCAAAGATATAGGAGTGATTTGTCATTTCCTTCTCCAGCTCATTTTACAAATTAGGAAACTGAAGCAAACAGTTAAGTGACTTGGCCAGGTTCACATATCTAATAAGTGAGTGTGGCCACATTTGAACTCATAAAGTTGAGTCTTTCCAACTCCAGAGCTAGTACTTCAACCACTTAGCTCCCCCCAAATAGAAACTAAGATGCCATTTAAAATTTCAGATGTTTGATTAGTAGATTAGATAGATAGAGCTACATATGTTTTTATATATACATACAAATAGAGAAAGAGAGAGTATAGTACTTTCTCTGATGAGGGCACGCCATGCTGGGTGGTCCTGTACCAATGTCTCCCATGTCCTACAATCAATTCTAAAGTTCTTAAGAAAGACCTTGAGAGTGTCCTTGTATCGCTTTTTCTGATCATCTTGTGAGCACTTGCTTGTGTGAGTTCTCCATAAAAAATAAGCAAAGCAGAATTTAATTAGCTCAGAAGAAACACAAGATATGCAAAGTTAAAGAGTCCACCCCAAATGTTCATAGGAACTATTTGTGTCCAACCTATGGCAGAATATTCCAAGCTCATATTGGTCTGATCAGCCATAGTCCAACATACTGTAATTCAACTCTTAACATAGTGATATTATTTTGGGTCTCTTTGAGAATGAAAAACAGCAACCAATCAATCACCATATATATATGTATGTATAAAAGAAAATTTGGAATTTTGAGTGAAATTTTCCATTTTTATGGAAGGGAAAGGATTGGGCATCAGTGCTGAGCCTATAATTTTTGGAAAACATTTATGTTTTTTACTCCTGTATGGAAAGAGACTTGCAAAAAAGCTTGATATATAGATAGAATTCTCCATTAGTATGGCTGCAGGATCAGAGTTTAAAAAAAAAGAATCAATGAACCATGCTATATTATGCCTGGGGAAGGAATTAACCAAAACAATTTCATGGAAATTGATTTTATGACTATAATAATACTACTAACAATGTGGGTGTGTATACACACACATTTAGAACCCTCTGCCTCTTTGGAACTGAAAGCACTTTACAGTATTATAGTATATATATATATAGTATAGTAGAAAGAGGATGAGATTAGGATCCAAGAGACTTGAGTTAGAGTTCTACTGTTGAGTAGCTTGGGCTCAAGTTATTGGCTCCCTTCTTCTCCCCCTTTCCTCCTTTGTTTACTCTCTAAAATAAGACAGTTGAATTGAATGGTCTCTAAGTTCCCTCCTAGCTCTGATATCTAGTTTTCTAAGATTAACTTTACCTCTAAGTTTCCATGGTTCTAGAGTGAATCTGGCTTCTCCTATGTGTAAGCTATAAATTGTCAATGAATGACAAACCTTTGGAAAGTTGTGTTATTCCTTTAAGATCACTAGGAGTATTCTTTTCTGAATTGAATTAGGAAGTTACTAAATGACTTCTCTCCAATATTTCAGTAGATTTGTGATCTCATTGATGTGAATATTCTGTCAAATAATGAGAGAGCAACTCCTCTATACTTGCCCATTCTGCACAAACTTTATTTATGCCCTCCAAAAAAGAAGTCCATCTGTCATGCTGGGGACCTTAGCATTAGCAATCATTGCAAGGATATCAATAAAGTACATGAATTGCCCATCAATTATTCTTCATTTTTACCACATGGACTAGCCCATCTTCTTTTTTCAATCATATATTTCAAGTGATTTCTAACATCCTGAAAAGAATTAATAAACTATTCACATTACCTTCCTTATTCTCATTGGGAGTATCTAGAGAATTTATCGTTTTTGACAATTGCATGAAATACATAGAATTAATTTGCAAGATGCAGAAAATAAGGACCAGAGAAATCAAATGAGACAGTCAAGCTCCTACAGTTAATGATACAACCCAATGATCCAGACTTCTTTATTCTTTGCCTCATTTACCAGATAACATTTTCTACCTTTTTCTATTATATTCTAATAGGGATTAGACTTGTGAATTCAAGCATATAGGGAACATTTTAGGGGAGGAAATTCTCTCCACCACACAGGTTAGTATCTTCTCTCCAATTTACAGCTAGGGGCTTGCCTAGAGCACTAAATGGTTAAGTAATTTGTTAAGAGTCACATCATGTGTCAAAGGTGTGACTTGAACCCAGGTTTTCCTAGTACAGAGAACAATTTTCTATCTACTCCTCCAACCTACCTCTTGTGCTTTTCTAATAGATTACTTAAGGAATTCATTAGCATGACTACATGTACTTATCCTATGATTTTCTTTCATCAGACCAAGTCAAAGGACATACTAATGCCAAAGACATTTATTTGAAAAGACAAGCAAACATACCAAAAAGGAGCGTACCAAGGATGCTGAAACATTCTCCAGCACGCATTATTTTTTGTTCTTCTCTAGGGCATTGGGCTAGGAAATACCTGCAGCTCATATCAGTATATCAGCACTCAACACACTCTTTTAGTCATAGCTATTCAATTAAGGTAAATAATAATGAAAAAAATCTTTCACCCACCCCCACCTTTTACTCACTATACACCCAGAGATTCCTACCAATGCAAGAAAGAAATCACAGGTCAGACATCTCATGCTGCTAGGATTGCATCGCTGCTGGAACACCTCACTCTCTCTCTCTCTCTCTCTCTCTTTTTCCTTTCCTCTCTCTCTCTCTCTCTCTCTCTCTCTCTCTCTCTCTCTCTCTCTCTCTCTCTCTCTCTCTTTCTCTCTGTCTGTCTCTCTGTCTCTCTGTCTCTCTGTATTTCTGTCTGTCTCTCTCTGTGTCTCTCTCTGTTTCTCTCTCTTTCCCCTCTCTCTCTGTCTCTATCTGTCTGTCTGTCTCTCTCTCTCTTTCTCTGTTTATGTCTGTCTGTCTCTCTCTGCTTGTTTGTCTGTCTCTGTCTGTCTGTCTTTCTCTCTGTCTCTCTCTATCTCTTTCTCTGTCTCTCTCTTTCCCCTCTCTGTCTCTCTCTCAATTTCAGAGGTTGCCGCAGGTTGCTTTCCCATGGAACTATGGAACCTGTTTGCCGAGTGACTTTCTCTGCTGACCTGTAGAAGTCCCAAGCCATCATCCAACCTCTTGACTCTAGATTGTCACTGGACTTTGATGACTAAAGGAAAGAGTGCAGTTTGCCTCATTCAAATCCAATTCACTCACAAACAACAACAATCACAATTACAACAAGAAGTTGTTGATGTCATATGCTGGACTGTTTTGACAAATGAGTTATCGTCTGCTGTTTATCTACTGAGTTGATACTCTTAGCTGCTTCTAGAATCTCTTATTGAATCATCCAGCAATAAGATGCTACTATGGTCTGCTGTTTTGTCCCAGAATATCAGCTGCTAGGTAACTTCTTTCTTGTAGCAGAATTTTTAGAATATTTTTGTGAATCAGGCATATGTAGATTCAGGACACTTTCAGTTCTTTCCTAAATCAGATCCAAGATTACCTCAAAATATCACAGTAAGAGAATTTTAGGTCAGATCTGTCTTTTAGATCACAGTTTCTTAAATTGGGTTGCCATTCACATATAGGGATTGTGTAATTGACTGTGGGGGTCACAAAATTATGATTTATTGGAGCAGCTTGGTGGATAAAACACTGATCCTGAAGTCAGAAGGACCTGAATGAAAGTCTGGCCTGAGATGCATGACCTTGGGCAAGTCATTTAATTCTAATTGTGTCTAAAAATAAATAAAAAAAGGGGGGGGGAATCATGATTTGTTATCAGCAAATGTATGATTTATATACCTATTTTACATACTTAAATACACAGCATCATGTAAAAATTTCTCCAGCAAAAAGTGGTCATGAGGGGAAAAAGTTTAAGAAGCCCTGTTTTTATATTACTCTTCTACCTCCTTAGGAGGAATCCTGAACCAGGCCCACTTAGTATTTGAGTTGGAATAAGTAAATTTCTTTCAATTCCCATCATGTCCCTAATCCCTAGCTCCAAAGGCATACAGATTATTTAGGAGCTGCACATATCCATGCTGGGAGGACAATATGGAACTTTGCTCTACCTGAATAAAAAACTTTGGAATTCTCAAGGCAGACAATTTATATAAATATATGGTGCCCCTACTATTCCTAAAAAGTCATGGCTGACGTAGCTAATCATGTGAAAAAGTGTTCTTAGTCACTATTGACTTAGAAATGCAAATTAAAATAACTCTGATATACCACTTCATTGGCTAAGATAAAAAGAAAAAGATAATGATAAATGATGAAGTGGATGTGGGAAAACTGGGACATTAATGCATTGTTGGTATAGTTGTAAACTGATCCAACCATTCTGGAGAGTAATTTGCAATTATGCCTAAAGGGCTAACAAACTGTGCATACCCTTTGATCCAGTAGTGTCTCTATTGGGTCTTTATCCCAAAGAGATCATAAAAAAAAGGGAAAAGGACCCACATGTGCAAAAATTTTTGTGGCAAGGAAAGGGAAATTGAGTGGATGCCCTTGAGTGGATGCCCATCAGTTGGGAATGGCTGAATAAGTTATGGTATATATATGTAATGGAATATTACTGTTCTATAAGAAATGATGAGCAGAATGGTTTCAGCAAAGTCTGGAAAGACTTATATGAACTGATGCTGAATGAAGTAAACAAGATCAGGAAAACATTGGACACAGTAACAAGATTATGTGATGATCAATTGTGATGGACTTGGTTCTTTTCATCATTGAGGTGATTCAAGGCATTTCCAATAGACTTGTGATGAAAAGCGCCATCTGCATTCAGAGAGAGAATTGTAGAGATTGAATGTGGATCAAAGCATAGTATTTTCACCTTTTTTGGTTGTTGTTTGATGTTTCTTTTTTCTTTCTCATGGTTTTTCTCCCTTTTGATTTGATTTTTCTTATGCAGAATGACAAATATATAAATATGTCTAGAAGAATTACACATGTTTAACTTGGATTGGATTGCTTGCTGTCTGGGCATGGGGGAGGAAAGAGGGAGGAAGAAAATTTGGAACACAGGGTTTTGCAAAGGTGAATGTTGAAAACTATCTTTACATTTATTTAGAAAAATAAAATACTATATTAAAAAATTATGACTGATGATATACTGCCATAGCAAACTACTCCAGTGAGATTATAATAGAAGACAAGTAACTTTAAGTTAAGGAATAAGAATCTAGAAAACCATTGATAAATCCCAATGGTATAATAAAAATTGTTTTGGAAAAAGAGTCAAGAGATCTAGTTCTAAAGATCACTTTATCATCTTTATGATCTTAGGCAAATCACTTTCTTTTTTAAAGCCTGTTTTCTTTTATAAAAATGAAAGCTCTGTCTAGTTAATTTATAGTACCTTCTAGTTCTAAAATCCTACATTTTAGGGTCCTTTCCAGCTTAATTGTTCTACGGTTAATTGATTCTGTGGAATCTTTGGAATGCATATCCCTGAGCATGATTACAAATTCTCAGAGCTTGAAGGAAACCAGGGAACCCCCAAGACATACCCATACTTGAACAAGTGTCCCTTCTCCAACATAGAATAGCTTTTGCTTAATGATCTTCAGTAACAAAGAAAATAATTCACTTTTTTGAGTCAATTCATTGCTCACTTGGACTATCTTAGTTTTTGGGAAGTGTTTCTGAAAAGCAGAGCCTAAATTTGAATTTTATACCCATTCCTCCTAATTCTGCTAAGGTCAAACAGAACAAATATAATCTCTCTTCCATAATCACCGTACTAAAAATTCAAGAAAACTACTATGTCACCCTAAAATCTCCTGGATGCACATTTATAGTTCCTTCAATTAATATAGCATAATATTGAGGATACAGACCATTCTGGTGACCCTTTTCTGTAAAATGGGAATAACAATAGTACATATCACACAAGGTTATTATGAGAATCAAATGAAACACATAAATACAGCACTTTGTTTTTATTTTTATTTTTTCCCTTTTTAATTGAAGCTTTTTATTTGCAAAAACATATGCATGTAATTTTTCAACACTGACCCTTGCAAAACTTTCTGTTCCAAATTTTTCTCTCCTTCCCCTCACCCCCTCCCCTAGATGTCAGGTAGTCTAACACATGTTAACTATAGCACAGCACTTTGAAAGTCTTACAGTGCTACATAAATAAGTTATTTTATTCATTTTTGCTCTTTTAGGCAGTTCTAAAGGTTGAAAATTTTGTCCATTCCTTTCTTAGTTTAAACTATTATGTAGAAAGGGGAAAGGAAAATGATTGCTGGGATATGAGCTAAAAGATGACCATTACTCTTGTCATTTGAGAAGCAGGTTGACTATAGGCATACTGTTCATTTTTAGTAGTAGTTAAAAGAGTTGTCTCCCTACCAAACACAAACATTCAAAGCCCAATTCACCTTAACCATACCCCAGAAACATTTTTACTACCAGGAATTATAAGAGGAGAAAAATCCTTTCTCTTTTCTCCACCCAAGTTCTGCTCAAACCAATATGTTATGATTAATTTGTTCTGAGTATCCTATGGAAACTAAAAAAGTTTTATTTTATAAAGACCAACAATTGCTATAGATATGCAAAAGGCTCCTAACTTCCTGGCCCAGTTTTGTAATATTGGAGTTGTGAACTGATTCAACCATTCTGGAAAAAAATTTGGAACAATGCCCAAAGAGCTATAAAACTGTGTATATCCTTTGATCCAGCAGTGTCTCTATTGGACCTGTATCCCAAAGAAATCAGAAAAAAGGGAAAAGACCCACATGTGCAGAAATGTTTGTGGCAGCCTTTTTTGTAGTGGCAAGGAACTGGAAACAGAATGGATACCCATCAGTTGGAGAATGCTGAATAAATTATGGTATATGAATGTTATGGAATATTATTGTTCTGTAAGAAATGATCAGCAGGATGATTTCAGCAAGGCCTGGAGAGACTTGCATAAACTGATGCTGAGCAAAGTGAGTAGAACCAAGAGAACATTGTACACAGCAACAAGATTATGTGCTCAAGTATGATGGACTTGGTTCTTTTCAACAAGGAGGTGATTCAAGCCAATTCCAATAGTCTTGGCCATTTGCATCTAGAGAGAGGATTTTGGCTACTGAATGTGGATCACAACATAGTATTTTCACCTTTTTTGTTGTTTGCTTGCTTGTTTTTTTCTTTCTCATTTTTTTCCTTTTTGATCTGATTTTTCTTGTGTAGCAAGAAAAATATGAAAATATGTTTAGAAGACTTGCACATGTTTAACCTATATTGGATTGTTTGCTGTCTAGAAGCGAAAGGTAAGGAGGAAGAGGGAAAAATGTGGAACACAAGGTTTTGTGGGGTGACCATTGAAAACCATCTCTGCGTGTATTTTGAAAAATAAGGCTATTTTGAGAGAGAGAGAGAGAAAGAGAGAGAGAGAGAGAGAGAGAGAGAGAGAGAGAGAGAGAGAGAGAGAGAGAGAGAGAGAGAGAGAGAGAGAAACTCTCTGGTCATTGCTTGCTTGAACCATTATATGGAGTTGTAATTTGACATCAAAAATTAAACCAGTACAGTTTAAAATCTTTTAACTGGTAGGGGTAGAACCAAGATGGTGGAGAAAGGGCAATAATCAACTGAGCTCTCCTGAAAAAACTCTCCAAACACATTTAAATAATGTCATAAAATAATTCCTGGAGCAGCAGAGTCCACAATAGAAAATGTAAAATAATTTTTCAGCCAAAGACAACTTAGAGGGTCAGCAGGAAAAGTCTGTCACTCTTTGATGAGAGTGGAACACAATCCAGCACAAGCCATATCAACACAGACCCAGCCCTAGCAAACCAGGAGCAGATCTTGGGAATCACTGAATCAGCAGCAGCAGCCTCGGTGAACTCTCAGCTCATGGTAAGAAGATTGAACAATTGGTCAGGAGGAGATTAAAGGAATTTATTTACTAGCACTGAGGCAGAACTCTGCTGCTTTATCCATGCTTGAATAAAGGTCACAGTCCTGACTGGCACTTCCAGGGTGAGGAACAGCACTATCCCACCTGAGCATGCAGCCACAGTGGAGGAGGGACTCTCATTACAATTCCAGGACAGAAAAAAAGTGATTGTGGTCACTCAAAGGCCAGAACATAAGCCAAGAGACTACCAAACACACCTATTCTTAGATCATACTGCCTTGGAAGGACTGAAAGCTTACAGGTCCCTAGAAATATCTCTGAAAACCCCTAAAGCTTGGAACTGTGCATCTTTCACTCTGGAAGTAGAGCCCGACTTTAACAAAGAGTTGAAATTCAGTAAATAGAGATTGGGAAAATGGACAAACAACAGAAAAATTCTGACTATAGAAAGTTACTATGGTGACAAGAAAGATCAAAACACATACTCAGAAGAAGATGAACAAAGTCAAAGTTTCCAAAGAAAGTTTCCAAGAAAAATATGAATTGATCTCAGGTCATGAAAGAATAGGGTAAATTACCTCACATAAAGGAGGCAAGAAAAAGTTTTTACTGTGGAAGGGAAGAAGTGAGGAATAAGTGAACCTTACTCTCATCAAAACTGGCTCAAAGAGGACCAGATACAGAAATTTATCTTACCTTACAGGAAAATAGGAGGGCAAGGTGAGGGTATGATAGAAGGGAGGGCAGATTGGGGGATAGGATAGTCAGAAGCAAAATACTTCTGAGGAGGGACAGAGTAAAATATGAGTGAGAATAAAGTAAATGGAGTAGGGGGATTAAGATGGAAGGAAATACAGTTAGCAATAGTAACTGTAAAAAAAATTTGAAGCAAGTTTCTCTGATAAAGGCTTCATTTCTCAAACAACACATAGAGAACTGAGCCAAATTTATAAACATAAGAGTCATTCCCCAACTGGCAAATCATCAAAAGATATAAACAGTTTTCAGATAAAGTAATCAAAGCTATCTACAATCATGCACAAATCTGTTTTTTGGAGAAATGTAAATTAAAATAATTCTGAAGTACTACCTCATACCTATTAGATTGACTAAGAGGACAAAAAAGAAAAATGGCAGATGTGGGGGAAATGAGACATTAATGCACTGTTGGTGGAATTATGAACTGATTCAGCCATTCCGTAGAGCAATTTGGAATTATGTACAAAGAGTTATACCTTTTAACCTAATAATACCACTACTAGCATTGTTTTGCAGAAGAGATAAAAAGCAAAAAGGGAAAGGATCTATGCATACAAAAATATTCATAACAGTTCTTTTCTGGTGGCAAAGAATTGGAAATTGAGGGGATACCCATCAATTGGGAAATGGCTGAACAAATTGTGGTATGTGATTATGATCGAATGTTATTGTACTATAAGAAATGATGATAAAGATGCTTTCATAAAAACCTGGAAAGACTTACTTGAGCTGATGCAAAGTGCAATGTATTGTGTCCAAAGTAACAGTAATACTGTAAGATGATCAGCTGTGAATAATAGCTATTCTTAGCAAAACAGTGATTCAAAACAACTCTGAAGGACTTATGATGAAAAATGCCTTCTGTCCTCAGAGAAAGAACTGATAGTGTCTCAATACAGATTGAAGCATTTTTTTACTTTATTTTTCTTGAGAGGTTTTTTTGGGGGGGGTCTATATTTTCTTTCACAGGACTAATATGGAAATATTTTGCATGACTACACATGTATAAATTATATCCAATTGCTTGGGCCTTCACAATGGGGAGGAATGGGAAGGGAAGAAGGGAGAAAATTTGAAACTCAAAGCTTTAAAAAAATGTTAAAAATTGTTTTTACATGTAACTGGTACAAAATAAAATACTAAATAAATTCACAAAAAAATAGAAGCTAAAAAAATTGAATCTCATTTTTTTAAAAAAGGACCTTTATGATCATCTAGCCCAGGAATTCTTAACTTAAAGCTGATGAACTCCTTTAAATTTTTTTTTCATAATTGTCTTTCAAGATAATTTATTTCCTTTGTCACATATTTTGTTTCATATACATAACTGAATCATCTGACCTCTACTGCCTGAAGACAAGGTAAGTTATATTTCTGCTCCTTGTCCAGGGTTCTTTGATACTCAAGATGTTTAGAGAGTCTCTCTGCTCTTGATTTAAGCCCTCACTGGCAGGGTTCCCCAATTTTGTTGGTCTAACTACCTCACTTCCATTTAAGTAATTAACAATCAGAATAGCTTTTATAAAGGAATATTTATATTAAATGTATAGCAAGAATATACATATATATTCCTCCCAATACTTGGGGGGCAATAATATAATATCTTATCTTATAATATCTTAGGCTCTATGAAGAGGTAAGAAATCAAGTTCACATTTTAGTTCCTATATGGCATTAAAAAGAACAAATGAAACAAGACTAAAACTCCACATGTGTTTCCTGGGATCACAAGACCTAAGGGGAAAGGAAAGGCATCCCTTTCTCCAACTAGTGTACAGCAATGGTGCCCAAACCATCCGTGAATGAGACCTTTATCCCTTGGACAACACTGCAAAGTCTAGTAATTTAAAAGACAGAAATAGTTCCAGCTACATATTCAACTAAACAAGGCTGCATCCATCCAAGTGGTAGGCCAATTGAGGATGTCTTCTCCCAGAAGCAGGTCCCTGGGGTCTCTCTAGTAGGTAACCTTCATCTTAAGTGATCTGGGCATGTGCCAAAGATCCATGACATATGCATTTAAAAACATTATTTTGAGAAAGGATCTATAGACTTCACCAAACTGCCAAAGGGATCTATGACACACAAAAAAAGCTAAAAAAAAAACCTCAACAATCTAATCCAACCCCATATTTTTCAGATGAAGAGAATGAGATTTAGGGAGAGGAAGTAATTTGCCTAGTTTGAGAATCCAGGTGTTTTGATTTTGTATCCATTGCTCTTACCTCTTCAAGAGACTACTTTGTGATACTCGCATACTTGCATGGATTTACATAATGTAATTAAGATACCCAGTATATTCCTTAAACTGAAAAGTAATAGAAGAGATTTCTGTTACTTCAAAATAATGAATGAAGAAGAAAATAATATGTAATAATAATATGTAATAAAACATTTTTCATCATAGACATGTATTACATGGGGGATAGGGAAGGAGGGGAGAAAGTACAATTAGCAACCAAGCAAACATACATGTGAATCTTCCATATTCTATTAACCACCAAATCATACACTGAATTACATGTATAGTCAAAAATTTTAGCATGTGATTAAATTTTAATATGAGACTATTTCCCTTCTAATGAAACCATAAAATACTAATATATGATTAGAAATTATTGTCACATTAGGTTTTTAAAATTCAAAAATATAAAATATATATCTATTGAGACAAGAAAGACATGACTGAGAGAGAAAAAGCATCATATCCCAGCAGGGAATGCTATTGAGCAGCATTTCTTTCTTTTTTTTTTTTTTTTGCTTTTTGCTGAGGCAATTGGGGTTAAGTGACTTGCCCAGGGTCACACAGCTAGGAAGTGTCTGAGACCAGATTTGAACTCAGGTCCTCCTGACTTCAGGGCTGGTGCTCTAACCACTGCGCCACCTAGCTGCCCCCTGAGCAGCATTTCTTAAAACATTCTGTAGGACATTGTGATTCTGGGAATTCAATTTTATTTTTTTATTAAAGTTTTTTAATTTTCAAGACATATGCATGGGTAATTTTCCAACATTAACCCTTGCAAAACCTTGTGTTCCAATTCCTTCCCTCTTCCCCCTACCCCTCTCTTAGATAGCAAATAATCCAACATATGTTACACATGGTAAAAATATATAATAAATCCAATATACGCATACATACTTATACAATTATTTTGCTGCACACAAAAAATCAAATTAAAAAGAAAAAATGAGAAAGAAAATAAAATGCAAGCAAACAACAACAAAAAGAGTGAGAATGTTATGTTGCAATCCACACTCAGTTCCCGCAGTTCTCTATCTGGGTGTAGATCTTCATCACAAGATCATTGGAACTGGTATCAATCATCTCATTGTTGGAAAGAGTCACGTTCATCAGAATTGATCGTCGTATAATATTGATGTTGTTATGTATAATGATCTCCTGGTTCTGCTCACTTCACTTAGCATCAGTTCATGCAAGTCTCTCCAGGCCTCTCTGAAATCGTCCTGCTGGTCGTTTCTTACAGAGCAATAATAATCCATAACATTCTTATACCATAATTTATTCAGTCATTCTCCAACTGATGAGCATCCATTCAGTTTCCAGTTCCTTGTCACTACAAAAAGGACTGCCATGTGAATTCAATTTTATTCAGTCAAATTCAATATTTATTAGTAATAGATTACTATGTATCAGGTACTGTGCTAGGTGCCAAGAACAAAAAGGAAAAAAATGAAGCAATCCCCTGCCTTCAATGAGCTTACATTCTAATGAGAAAACAACATACACAGAGAAGTAAATGCAAAATGTGCAGATAAAAGAAATACAAAGTAATTGAGGGGTACATTTGCATTGTGTTTCCTTTATTTGATTTTTCTTTCTTGTAGATATGATTTTTCTTGCACAACAATGATAGTGTGGAAATAGGTATACATATATTCGATTTGTCAAGTATTTTAACATAATTAACATGTAGTGGATATCCTGCCGTCTAGGGGAGGGGTGGGGAGTAGGGGGGAAAATTTTGTAACAGAAAGCTTTGTAAGAGTTAATGTTGAAGAATTACCCATACATATGTTTTGCAAATAAAAAATAAATAAATAAAAAATTGAGGGGTGCATTATTCCCCAGGGGGATCAGGCTTCTTATATAAGGAAACAATGTTTGATCTGAGCTCTAATGGGAATTAGGGGTTTTAAGAAGCAGTAGTAAGGAAGAAAAGGCTTTGAGGTATGGGAACAGCCTGTGCCATGTCATCAAGATAGATAGCTGGAATGAAAAGTTTGTATGGGGGAGTAATGGGCAACAAATTTGGGAAGATGGGTAGGTGTAAGAATGTGAATGGCAACAAATGCCAAAAAGAAGATTTTATTCTAAAGAAAATAAGTAATCACTGAAGCCTTTTCTTTTAAAAAAAAAAGTTCTTATAATAGCTTTTTATTTTTTATTTGTATTTATATTTTTCCAAATACATGCAAAGATAGTTTTCAACATTCACCTTTGCAAAATCTTGTGTTCCAAATTTTTCTCCCTCCTTCTCCCCTGTTCCCTAGACAGCAAACAATCCATTATAGGTTAAACATGTGTAATTCTTCTAAACATATTTCCATATTCATCATGCTCCACAAGAAAAATCACATCAAAAGGGGGGGGAAACGCGAGAAAGAAAAAAAAAAGGGAACAAACAACAATATCAAAAAAAAAGTAAAAATACTATGCTTTGATATACATTCAATCTCTGACTATTGGAATTGCCTTGAATCACCTCATTGATGTCAAGCCCATCAGAATTGATTATCATATAATCTAGTTGCTGCTGTATACAATATTCCCTTGGCTCTACTTACTTCACTTAGCATCAGTTCATGTAAGTCTCTCCAGACCTTTCTAAAATCATCCCGCTGATTATTTCTTATAGAACAATAATATTTCACGACATTCATATACCATAATTAATTCAGCCACTCTCCAGTTGATGGGCATCCATTCAGCTTCCAGTTTCTAGCCACTACAAAAAGGGCTGCCACAAATATTCTTGCACATGTAGGTCCTTTTTCCTTTTCATGATTTCTTTGGGTACAGACCCAGTAGAGACACTGCTGGATCAAATGGTATGCACAGTTTGATAACTTTTTGAGCATATTTCCAAATTGCTCTCCAGAATGGTTGGATCCCTCCACAACTCTGCTAACAATGTATCAGTGTCCCAGCTTTCCCACATCCCCTCCAACATTTATCATTATCTTTTCCTGTCATCTTAGCCAATCTGGGAAGTGTGAATTGTTACTGATGTAAACTGTGTCCTTGACTGTGTGTCCCCTGATCATAGGGGGGGAGGTCTGGAGAGACCCCAAATCTCAAAAACCCTCCTGAGGAGATAGGAGGGGCCCCACAAACCTATTCATAAGGAAACTTCAAGATTTCTACCTATTCAATCAGAAATCTTGGCCTAGTAATCACTGCCCTTTCTAGAAACCAGCCCTTAATCTTACCAGCCTGAAGCCTTAGACAAAATAAAAGCATGACTCTGAACCCCAATCTTTGCTGATTCCTACAAGGGGAAAGACCCGCTGAGCTGCTGCTCAGAGTAAACCTATCTTTGCTTATTCCTATATCTGGAAAAGCCCATTGAGCTATGCTCAGTGTTAACTAATCTTTGCTAATAACCCACCTTTACTTCTGCCCTTTCGGAACTGTCCCACTAAGAAAGCTGCTTCTCTGCTATAACAAACCCATTTTGCCATAAACCTCTCACCTCGTTTCTTGGGGTTTGTGGATTCCTCCATGAAGCTGTGACTGGCCAAAGGGGGTCCCCTCACCCCTTTTCCCACACCTCATCATTTTCTCAGAGTTGCCTTAATTTGCATTTTTCTTTTTCTTGTTTTAAAAATAATAGCTTTTTATTTTCAAAATACATGCAAAGATAGTTTTCAACATTCACCCTTGCAAAACCTTGTGTTCCAAATTTTTTCTCCTCCCTTTCCCACCTCCTCCCCTAGATAGCAAGTAATCCAATATATGTTAAAGGTATACAATTCTTCTATACATATTTCCACATTTATCATGCTTAATTTGCATTTTTCTAATCAATAGTGATTTAATGAAGCCTTTTTTAGTGAGCAGGAGATAGACATAGTTAGATACATGATTTAGAAATATCAGTTTGCAATTACTTGAATTTTTTTACATTCTTCCTTAGGTTATAGTTATAGGCAGCCAATTGGTGGGAATATATAGAACATTGGGCCTGGAGCCATCAGGTAAGACTGTTCAAATCCAAACACACACATCTGTTAGCTCTGTGATCTCAAGCAAATCCCTTAGCCTCTGTCTACCTCAGTTTCACCAGCTATAAAATGGTTAGAACTTGCTTCACAGAATTGTTGTGAGGACCAAAAGAGATGATTGTAAAGTGCTTAGCTCAGGGCCTAGAACATAATCAGTGCTGAATAAATTCTCTCTTCCTTTTAGAGTTATTTATATATTTAGTGGTGGTGTTAGTGTAGTTCTAGCAGAGTGTAGGGTAAAAAGAGAAGAGTGGGTGAGCAGTTACTTCCTCTTTCTAACCCCTGTGGGTGGCAGTTCTCTTCCTCTGTTCCTCCCTTTGCATGTGATTTCTCCTTAGTAAATGCCTTTGACTCTGCCTGAGTCCCATAGTTTATCTAGTTTCAAAAGGAACAAAAAGTTAAAATAAATCTGGGGTCCCTGAGGTTATTCCCCCCAACTTCTTTGCAACACTTTACCAAGACTGCCTCAGGCTCATAGTATATAGCTAGATTTACTTTTTCCCTTTATTTGGGGGATGTTATAAAAATATGAATTAAGGGGCAGCTAGTTGGTGCAGTGGTTAGAGTACCAGTCTTGAAGTCAGGAGGATCTGAGTTCAAATCCAGCCTCAGACACTTAATACTTACTGGCTGTGTGACCCTGGGCAAGTCACTTAACCCTGATTGCCTCAGAAAAAAATAAATAAAAATATGAATTAATGAAATAGCCTCCTATAATTCTACTTCAGTTGCCAGACCCACAATGCTACAAAAGGAAAGTTTTTCCTGGTCCTCTTAGGATGAACCATTCCACCATGCTCCTGGCACCTTCTTCAGTAGCTTCCTATAAGTCCACACCAGTTGTCTTGCCCTTATACCACTTCAGGCTCTCCCTTTTTACTAGATAATCTTTCTTCTTTTGAAGTTTATTCACTCCACATTTATCACTGAAGCTACCAACCTTAAGGACACACTTCTTCCTTTCTTGCTGAGTTCTGTGTCTTCGTCACAGCCTCTCTCTCTTTCTAATTCCTGCCCACATACTAGGGGACTTCAGCACATATACTGAGATGCCATTAATCACCCAAACCTTCCAATTCCTCAACTTACTCATTCTCCTTGACCTACTCCATTATCCCACCTCAGCTACACACAGAGATATAATCTTGATCTTGCTATTACATTTTTATGTTCATGGACCACAATGAAAAAAGCTTCAAGTAACTAATAATTAAAGAAATGTGAATAAAAGCAATTCTGAGGTTCTCCTTCTCAGGCACTGGATAAGCAAAAAGGGCAAAAAAGGAAAATAAATGCTGGAGTGGATTTGGAAAAACAGGCATATTAATGGACTTGTGAGTAGGGATAAACATTCTGGACAACAATTTGGAATTATAAACAAAAAGTTACTAAATAGTCCATGCCCTTTGACCTAGTTATACCACAGATGGGCTTACACCCAAAAAGAGATCAAAGAAAGAAGAAAAAGTCTATATTTATGACACTTCTTTTTGTGGTTGCAAAAAACTAGAATTTAAGGGATGTCTATCATTTGGAGACTGACTAAACAAAGTATGGTATGCATGGAATACATAATAGTATTAATAAATACATGATTTCAGAGAGTTGCAGATATGTATGTGAACTGATGAAGTTTACAGATTAAATGAAGTAGAAACAGAAAAACAATTTATACTATAATATCAATATTATAAAAGCAATTTTGAAGATTTTCATAAACTGATAATGAATTAAATGGGCAAAACCAGAAAAACAATTTATGCAATAATAATATTGTAAAGACAAATAACTTTGAAAGTTCTTAAGAACTATGATCAATGTAATTACCATTTATGATTCTAAAGGACTGATGATTATGTATTCTATTTATTTCTTAACAGGGAGATGATGGATTCAGAGTCCAGAATAAGACTTTTATATTTTTTGAACAGGGACAATAATGGAATTGGTTTTGTTTGATTACATGCATTTGCTTCCTTTTTATCCAATTCTCCCACACACACACACACACACACAGTGGGATAGGGAGAGAGAGAAAAAGTAGATTTCTATTTTTTTCTGTTTAAAAAATCTTAAATTTCTTTATCAGATCTTAGCTTGTTGTCATTTCATCTTTCCATCTCCCTACCCCTACAATCCCTAAACTGTGCTTCCTCCTCACCAGGACTTCCAATCCTTCCAACCCTTGGAAGTTTTTTTCCAGCCCATCACCCTGGCCATACTCTCTCTTTCCTTTCCCATTGTCATCTTTGAACGGACCACTTCAGTTTTACACTGCCCTCTTCTCTCTAGTTCTTTGCACACACACACCCATCTTACCATCAGTATTGCTTGGTCAAACCTCAGTCTTGAATTATTTCCACCACCTTTGCTCCTACTCATATGTTGTTTAAGGAAACTGGAGAAAATCACAAGACCTTGCTAACTAGCTCTACTTAAATTTATATAACAATCTCAACTGGGTGCTTGATGTTACTAGACAATCCTTTTACTGAAATTTAATTGACTCACTATCTCATTTATCACAGGGGTTTTCCAAATCTTTTTCATCATTTCTCTTCCATGACTTCTTCTTTAGAAACTTTAAGATCATTCACCAAGAACTCTCTTTTCTCCTTTCCTCTTTTTCTCACTTTGCTCAGATGCCTTCCACCACTATCATCTTCCATAAGGAAGTGACTTTATTGCAAAGGCAAACCCCTCTACAAGCCCAAGTGACCCTATCCCATCCCACCTTCTTTGCAGATTGCCTCCTTCTCTTATCCCCACTCTGTCGAAAACCTTCCATCTCTCCTTGCCTACTGGCTTATTCCCTATTGGCTGCAAGCTTGCCTATTCCTCTCCCACTCTTAAAGGACCTTCACTGATCCATCCATCTCCACTATCGTTTCTATAACTTTCCTCTACATTTGTGACTAAATTCCTTGAAAAGGCCACCTCCAATCAGTCTTGCCATTTATTTTCCTCTCATTCCTCTATAAACTGGCATCCAATTTCATCATTCAAGTGACAATGTGCTTTCTAAAGTTATCAGTCATTTCTTAGTTGCTAAATCCAGTAGCCTTTTCTCAAACCTCATTCTCCTCGATCTCTCTGCAGCTTTCAATACTATCAATCACCCTCTTCTTCTTGATACTCTCTATTCTCTAGCTTTTCAGGACCTTGCTGTCTTCTGGTTCTCTTCTTACTTATCTAACCCATTCTATTTAGTCTCCTTTTCTGGGTCTTCATCAAGATGAGCCCCACTAAGCACAGATATCCTCCAAGTTTCTGTCCTAAGCTCTCTTCTCTTTTTCTTTTTACTATTTCACTTGGTGATCTCATTAGCTCTCATGGATTTAAATGTCATTTCAATACAGATGATTCTTAGGCCTATTTATTCAATCCTAGTCTCCTGACTTCTAGTCTCATTTCCACCTACCTCTTGGATATCTTGAAGTAGATGTCCCTAGACAATTTAAACTCAGTATGTCCAAAACCGAGTTCATTTTATTTCTCCCCAAACACTCTCCTTTTCCAAACTTCCTATTATTTTAGAGGGTATCACCATCTTCCCAGTTACTCAGACCTGAAACTGTCATCTTCAATTCCTTACTCTCTCACCTCCCCCCAAGTCCTATTTGTTCTATCTTATATATATGCTTTCTTCTCTCCTGTGACTCTGCTACCACTTTGGTGCAGACCCACATTACCATATGCCTTGTCTATGGCAATGACGTTCTAGTTAATCTCTGTACTTTAAGTCTCTCTCCTCTGAATGTGGATCAAAGCATAGTATTTTCACCTTTTTTGGTGTTATTGGTTTTTTTTTTTCTCATGTTTTTTCCCCTTTTATCTGATTTTTCATGGGCAACATGACAAATATGGAAATATGTTTAGAACTGCACATGTTTAATCTATACTGGATTGTTTGCAGACTAGGGGAGGAAGGGAAGGAGGAAAATTTGGAACACAATGTGTTTTGCAAAAGTGAATGTTGAAATCTATTTTTACATGTATTTGGAAAAATAAAAAACTATTTAAAAATAAAATAAAATAAGGAAAATGAAAAACAAAAGTCTCTCTCCATTTCAGTTCATTCTTTACTTAGCCATCAAACTGATCTTTTTAAAACCCAGGTCTGACCATCCTTTTTCCTCCAAGATCAATTATAAAATCCTCTACTTAATAATCTGGCCCTTCCTACTGGTTCCTCACACCAGACACTCTTCTCAACTAGGAGCTATTTCAGCGTTTTGGGGTTTTTTTGTTTGTTTTTGTTTTTCCCAAGCCTGGAATTCTCTCCCTCCTCTTCTCAGTCAACCGTCTTCCCTGGCTTCCTTCACAACTCACCTTCTACAAGAAGATTTTCCTAATCCCCCTGAAGGCTGGTGTCCTGCATTGGTGATTATCTCCAATTTATTCTGTATACTACATATCATTGTTTGCATGGCATTTCTTCCATTAGACATCAAGAATAGGGACTGGAGTTTTTTCTTGTTTTGTTTTGCCTTCTTTTGCAACCTTTCTTTATACTTAGCACAAGAACAGCACGTTGTAGGTGCTTAATAGGAGCTTGTCAGCTTGGCTTGCCTGGTCACTCGAAGCTCCCAATAGTGTGCCAAGGAATGCTTCCAGTAATAATAAGTTCTATTGATCAGGACCTCTCTGTGTGTACTTCCCTTACCACAGCCTCCCACTCCGCTGCATTTAACCATTAACTTCTGGGAAAGGACAAGAGATAGAAGTGAGGGATGGGAAAGTGTCTGCTCTCAGCAGCAGGAACAACAGTTCCATGTGGTTTCTTCAGGGCTTGGCTGCAATCTTTCTTTAACCATGTTTGCTTGCAGTCGTGGCAGTGCAAGGAGCCCTCGCCTCCCCCATCCCTCCCTGAGCACACCTCCCCCCCAGCTGCCCATTGTTCATCTCCCTTTTCCCTCACAGCAGCTCTCCCTTCCTTTCTTGTCCCTTAGAAATGGGAGGAGCTAATCTTTTGGCCATAATCTCCCAATCTCTTCTGAGGCTCAAGTAGATAAACACTTGGGATTTTTGTCTGACAGCAGAACTCCAGGTACACATCTTTTGATCTTTTCTGTGTCTGATAAGCAGGAGTAGTGTGTCTTTGTATCTCCTTGCAAGCTAAGTACAAAGAGGTGAGATTCTGACCAAGAAGAACTAAAGAATTGCTCCCTGAGGCAAGCAGGCTGAAGGCTCTGAGAGAGACCAGTTTAGCTCCATGGTCCCACCCTCTGAGGAGATGGTCCAGTCTGAAATCCAAGTTATGTCAAACTCCTGAGACCCATGCTCTGTGAGCACTCACCTTGCCATGCCCTGTCAGGAATCCCACTCATGTCCCTGAAGTTAAATTTCCCTATAAAATCCTCATCCCATGGCTGCTGTCCTCCTTTGGGTCAGTCCATCACAACACTCTGCCTCCTGGTGTCTTTCTCCTTACCTCCCCTTCCCCATGCCATGTGGTATCTCTCCTAACTCCACTGTGCTTCCCAACCCCACTTCTCCTCTTACAGCTCACTAACTCTTTTAGGGGGCTAAATCCCTTTCAGGATTCAGCCTGACAGCTAAGGGGGTGCCCCAACCTCATGGAGTGCTCCCTTTCTACTGGTAAGTATGAGTACCACTGAGGAGCTTGTCTTTCATATGTCCCACTCTATTTTATATATTACCATTCCCGGTGTTTATTGTATCCCTTCATTTTGTCTACAACTCCTTCACCTAAATAAATCTACCTTTTGCCAAAGAGAATGGCCATTGCGAATTCTTCATCTGACTGAACCCCAATTTTGGTGTCTACATTACCTACATCATTTTGGTCCTCACACAGAGTAGCTGCTTAATAAAAGTTTACTGAAAAAAGGTTTCAGCTGACAAATCAAGCATTATCCAGTTTTAACCATGTTTACTATTCTGTGCTACAGAGATTTCAGAACATAATAAAAAAAAATAGCCAGTGACATCTGTTCATCTCACCCAACATCAATGGACAAAGATATATTTTAACTTTCTCTTTCAGCATCATCAGCCTCGTGAAAATATTTCCCATGATTTTTAGGAGTTCTCACTAAATGCTTTTGACCCAAAAGGCTTTTGTTAAATTTCCTTAAACATTTCTTCAGTCACAGAGATGCCTCAATTCCATCTGAATAGCAATCACATTACCAGTAATGACTACATGTTAATTAATAATGATGATCAGGTTTAATGAAACAGGGAATTAGTAACCATCTCCCTGGTTGGCCTCATAAAAATGTATGGCCCTAACAAGTAGTGATGGTGTGACATTTAAATCTCATATTAGGGATAGTATTTAAAATATAGCCACTATAAGGTCATTATTCGACATTAAGATTGCCTTAAGCATTTTGTGTGTTTCAGCTCCTGGGTGGAATAAGGTGACTGTATGTGTGAGCTTCTCAACACACTCTAATTCTAGTTTCTAAGAAGAAGCTTATGACCAAGAAAAAAAATAATAATAATGTCATGTAATGTCTGATCTGGAAGTGACCTCAGAACACAGATCAGAGCTGGGAGTTCTTAGAACATAGCATGTCAGACATGGAGGATGACTTAGAACAAAGAATGCCAAAGCTTGAAGGAATCTTAGAATACAGTTTTAGACTTAGAAGGGGAAAGGGAAATATCAGATCTGGAAGGAAATTTAGAAATCATATCATCCATTTAACAAACAAGGAAACTGAGTCCTAAAATAGAGAAGTAGCACTTAATTGCATGGATCTGATCATCCTCATGTTGGTAAAATCAGCTGTCAGTTACATAGTCTCAGGAAATCTTGTTCTTTTCAACACTGGTTCCCAAAGTAGGACAGAAAACAAGGTTTATAAGTGAAAACACAAATTTTTATCATGTATTCCTTGCTATTTTTTTTTCCAACTTAACCTTTTCAAACTTCATTACACATCACTCTCCTTCCCACCCTTTCTGACCCTGCCAAACACCCAGGGTATTCTATCTCCAACGTCTGAGTCTTTTGCTCTGGAGATAATACGGTATTCTTTCCCCATCTGTACTTCAAAAAATTATATTTTTTCTACATGTGACCTTTTCTGATCCCTCTTCATCTGTGAGTCCTCCAGCAAATTACCATGCATATGTATATTTGTCTAACCCAAAAGAATGTAAACACCTCTAGGGCAGGAACTGTGTTATTTGTGTCAATTTCAGCACCTGGTCCAGTTGTTGGCACATTGTAAGCTCTTAATAAATGCTTATTGAGCGGTGATTCAAGACAATTTCAATAGACCCGGGATGGAAAATGCCGTCTGCATCCAGAGAAAGAATTATGGAGACTGGATATGGAACAAAACAGAATTTTCACCCTTTTTTTAATGTATTTTGTTAAATTTTCTTTCTTATGGTTTTTTTTTTCCCCTTTGGGCCTGATTTTTCTTGCACAACATGACAAATATGGAAATGTATTTAGAAGGATTGTATGCATTTAACCTATATCATATTGCTTGTTGTCTTGAAAGACATATCAGCCAGACTTAACTCCTGGAGCATTTTATCAGCTCCCCATTTCAACCCTGGGGCTTTAAGACTAGACCAAAGCCAGGGGCCAGAGTCTTGTTGTCCTTTGTTCCTATGAAGCTGTCTTCAGGGGAGGCATCCAGTTATAAGCAGATACTGAGCCCTGAGAGTCCCCTGACCCAGAACAAAGTGGGCACAGGAGGTAAGGGGTGGGGGGTAGGGGAGAGATGGAACCAGTCTGAATGAAGGGGTTTTTTCCCCCATTTTTCTTATGGGGAAGGGTGTTAGAACAGGATGCAATGAGAATCTGCTTGTGAGACGGTACAGATCTGGTATTAACAGGCTTATGTTTGTATTACCATTTGATCAAATGCTTTTATAAAGTAATGACCTTGGTAGAAGCTACTCAATGAAGCAAAACTGAAAGGGATAAGTGGGAGTGGCTTTGTAGGTAAGGCCCCTGGAGATGAGTAATTTGATTGGTAGACACAAACACACCCCTAAGCAGACTGCAGAATTGAGCCCCTCCTCCTCCCTCACCCTTCTTCCAGACTAGGCTAAGGTTTGACCAGCGACCAGCTACAGTGAGTTAGACAAACTAATTTAGGCTGATGATATTCACTGCTCCCTCTGGCGTTGAGTCGTGGGCATTACACATGTGATTAAGCGCAAAAACCATTTTTATGACACATTTTGCTTCAACATACAGAACGCTAACATACTCACAATAGAATTCTCCATAGCGCAGAATATTCCCAAATAATCAATAAATATTTATTACTCAGCAACTATATGCACAGGAAGGTATGTTCTGGGCCATACAAAAACAACATAAAAGAGTACCCTCCTCAAGAAGTTAACATTATACTAAAGATATAATACTATGCTATCCCAGTCCATATGAGGAAACTTGAAAATATTTGCAGAAGGGGGCAATTAGGTGGCGCAGTGGTTAGAGCACCAGCCCTGAAGTCAGGAGGACCTGAGTTCAAATCTGGTCTCAGACGCGTCCTTAGCTGTGTGACCCTGGGCAAGTCACTTAACCCCAATTGCCTCAGCAAAAAGAAAAAAAAAAAAAAAGAAAGAAAATATTTGCAAAAGTACCATATTGGAACCGAATACTAAGGGTCATAGTTTTTTTTTAATTATTTTTAATTTTTGGAATAACAATCATTTCAATAACATAGTATAATAGTAAAAAGATTGCACATGAAACTGCAAATCAGTTGTGCATTATTTGCTATTCCCTTTAAATATATATCATTATCATGTAAAATTTTTCTCTCCCCCATTATATGGGGGGAAAGATAGGGAAGAAGGAAGAGAATCTTGAATTCAAAGTTTTAAAAACAAATGTTAAAAAATTGTTTTAAATGTAACTGGGAAAAATGTGAATATTTCAAATAAGAATCTATCAAAACTCCACGAATCAATTGAGTTTATTGTAATGATATTGATTAATCAGTAATTTGTTTTTGGTTTTGTTTTGTTTTTAATTTTTTTCCCTTGACCCATACAATCTCACTCATTGACATTTCTCTATAGCATCAGAGGGGAGAAAGCAATCAGAGGTGTCTGAGTAAGACCCAGCTTTTATTTATAAAAACCCTGCTCAAGTCAAATGAAAAAGCATTTACTAAATTCTAAGCATTGTTAAGTGCTGGCAATACAAAATAAAAAACTAGCTTCTACCTCTCAAGGAGATAGTCTAACATGCAAGCAGGATAAATTGAAGATAGTTTAGAACAAAGATACTAGCTTAAAGGCAGAGGAGGGGAGGAAAGATTGAGATTCTTGAGATCCTTAAGATTTTATACCTCTTGTTCCTTTATTTTGTTACTATAAATAGTACTATTTAGTACTATTATTACTAGCTAGAAAGTAACTCCTTGGTAGTTTGGGAAAGTACTATAATTATAAAAAAATTTAGTTATCAAGTTATAATTTTTATCATATTGAAGTAACCAACTCATGAAAAATGAATAGTCCTCCAATTATTTGTTTTCTTTTATTCCTTTTCTAAATATTCATCAATTAAAAATTTTTGCCAGGATTTCAATAAACTTGTCATAGGAAGTGCCATATGCACGAGAGAGAACTATGGAGATTGAATGTGGATCAAAGCATAGTATTTTCTCCCTTTTTGTTGTTGTTTTTAACTTGTTCTTTTTTTTCTCATGTTTTTTTTTTTTATTTTGATTTGATTTTTCTAGCGCAACATGACAAATATGGAAATATGTTTAGAATTACACATGTTTAACCTATATTGCAATGTTTGCTCTCTTGGGGAGGAGAAAGGGAGAAAAATTCACAACATGAGTTTTTGCAAGGGTGAATGCTGAAAACTAACTTTGCATATATTTGGAAAAATAAAATACTATAAGAAATACAAAAAAAAAAAAAACCTTTCCAGATACCAGAATCAATTTACTGCCTTAAAATTTTCAAATTTATTAAATTTAAAATTTTCACTCTCTTCCCATTTATGAAAATTGGAACATTACTCATCCTTCTATAGAGATAAAATGCCTTTTCCATTCTCCTTGATTTTTCAGAAATTGTTGAGAGTGGCTCAGCAATCACAACTCCCAGTTCTTTCTCTGTAGAGGGCCACAGATAATGGGGGAAGTCTGAGTGGGGTATAAAACTCTTCAGCCCAAAGGGAATCTGCTGACAATGTCTGGTTCAGCTCCCCATCTTTCCTAAGGGCTCTCAGCCTTTCTAAGAAGTCAGGGGTGTATGATCACCTGTGCTTACTTGAACCAGTTATACTGAAGTAGGAAACACCTATCCCTAATAAGTTGGTTGGTACATGTGCAGTACTCCATGGTTATAGCGTATATAAGGTAGAAGCTGCATTGAATAAACACACTCCATCTTTGACCATCCATGTGAGTCCCACCTCATCAGTCCTCCACCAAAGACCAAGGACTTGGGCTGGTCCCGAGATCCTCCAGAGATATTTTAATTCACCCTGGTGTGGGGGCTCTAGAGGGCATAGCTTATTTTGTCACTCTAGTGTGAGGACTCTAGAAAGCATACTATATTTTGTCACCCCAACTTGGGGGCTCTAGAATGCACATAACTTTTCTCTACCCTAGGATGTATTTCACTTGACCTAGTGATTTAAATTCATTATCACAGGCAGGGCCCTCTTATTATCCCCTTACTTATCTAGGTTATTAATTCTCTATTAGCATTTTTCTGTCCTTTCTAGAACAAAGCTCATTTTCCTTGCAGAGAAAGCAGAAGCTGCTCTGCCTTCTTACTAAGATAAATTATAATTGTGCTATCCACCTTGTGCAGCAATCCTATCCTTTTGAGTCTTCTCTTCTCCTAACATACCTTTAAAAATGTTTTTATTAATATTTTATATCACCATAGTTACCCTTCAATATCTTCCCTCCATCCTCCTCCATTCCCCTCCAAGGGAACCTTCCCAGGTAACAAATAGTATTTTTAGGAACAAAAAAAGAAGAGGAAAAAATCCATATAACTGATCAATACATTGAAAAGGTTTGAATATGTGCAATATGCAACCCTGATAGGTCTCCCATCTCTCCACCTGGTGGGCCAGGAGTGTCTTCTCATCTCTTCTTTAAAGTCATACTTATTTTGAAGTGGTATAGCATCCAAATTCCTAGAGGAGAAATTAAGAGAGATGCAAGAAGAAATAGACAGCAAAACTATACTAGTGGGGGATCTCAACCTTGCTCTCTCAGAATTAGATAAATCAAATCACAAAATAAATAAGAAAGAAATTAGGGAGGTAAACAAATTGTTAGAAAAGTTAGGTATGATAGATCTTTGGAGAAAATTGAATGGAAATGGTAGGGAGTTTACTTTTTTCTCTGCGGTACATGGAACTTATACAAAAATTGACCATGTGTTAGGGCATAAAAACCTCAAAATCAAATGCAGGAAGGCAGAAGTAATAAATGCATCTTTTTCAGATCATGATGCAATAAAAATCACATGCAATATAAGGCCAGGAGAAAATAGACCAAAAGTTAATTGGAAATTAAATAATCTAATCCTGAAGAATGAATGGGTGAAAGAGCAAATCATAGACACAATCAATAATTTCATCCAGGAGAATGACAATAATGAGACAACATACCAAAATTTGTGGGATACGGCCAAAGCAGTTATAAGGGGAAATTTTATATCTCTAGATGCTTACCTGCATAAAATAGAGAAAGAGAAGATCAATGAATTGGGCTTACAATTAAAAAAGTTAGAAAAAGAGCAAATTAAAAACCCTCAATTAAACAACAAATTGGAAATTCTAAAAATAAAAGGGGAAATTAATAAAGTTGAAAATAAGAAAACTATTGAATTAATAAATAAAACTGAGTTGGTTTTATGAAAAAAACAACAAAATAGATGAGCCTTTAGTTAATTTGATTAGAAAAAGGAAAGAGGAAAATCAAATTGTTAGTCTCAAAAATGATAAGGGAGAACTTTTCCTCCAATGAAGAGGAAATTAGAGTAATAATTAGGAATTACTTTGCCCAACTGTATACCAGTAAATTTTATAATCTAAACGAAATGGAGGAATATCTACAAAAATATAGATTGCCCAGGTTAACAGAAGAGGAAATAAATCATTTAAATAGCCCCATATTAGAAAAAGAAATAGAACAAGCTATTAACCAACTCCCTAAGAAAAAATCTCCAGGGCCAAATGGATTTACATGTGAATTCTACCAAACATTCAAAGAACAATTAATTCCAATACTATATAAACTATTTGAAAAGTCATACTTATTTTGTTTTTAGGAATCATGTTTATTCTTTATAATTTCCCAACATTCATTTTTAATTTTTTTTGTATGTGTGGTTGTTCTTTGTATTAACATTATTGTAGTCAATATGTATATTATTTCCTTAGCTCAGCTCCCCCAATATGCCTTTAAACAAAACTTGTATTTTTGTTGTCCTTAAATTTCTCCTTCAGCTCTGCTCATGAGCTTTAGCACTGCTGACATTATTCTTAAATGAGAATATGCCACTTTTGTTTCATATACTTTTTTTCTGCCTTTCTCATAATCCTCTAAAAATGTCTTAAGATTGTAGTGGCTTCCTGACTGATCTCTTCAGAAATCTTCCATTTTTCTTCCTCATCAAAATTATTTTTGTGTCTCCAGAATTTCATTTTTAAAAAATGCCCCATCCCTTCCGGGCTGACTTATGCAATGTAATCCTTGCTATCAACTCATTTTTTTGAAAATTGCCCTCCTGAAGATGGCCTAGCCATAGCAGATTTCCAACTGTATAGCAAGGTGATAATCATAAAAACAATCTGATACTAAGAAATAGTAGTGAATTAGTGAAAAAAATTAGGTACACAAGAAAGTAATAACTGATCATAGTAATCTAGTGTTTGACAAACTCAAAGATCTAAGCTTTAAAAGTTTTAACAAAAACTCATTATTTGAAAAAAAAACTGCAGGGGAAAATAGAAAACCAGTATGGGAAAAACTATGTAGATCAATATCTCACTTCATATACTAAAATAAGGTCAAAATGGGTACATAATTTAAACATAAAAAGTGATACCATAAGCAAATTAGAATAGTTTACCTGTTAGATGTGTGAATGGAAGCATTTGTAACCAAATAAGAGATAAAATATGTAACAAAATGTAAAATGAATAATTCTGATTATATCAAATTTTAAAAGTTTTGCACAAAATAAACCAATGCAATCAAAATTAGAAGCAAAACAGAAAACTGGGGAAATTTTTTTTTATGGCAAGGAATTGTGATAAAGATCTCATTCTTAAATATATAGAGAACTGAATCAAATTTATAAAAAACAAGCCATTCCTCAATTGATAAATACCAAAGGATATGAATAGTTTTCAGACAAAGAAATCAAAGGTATCTATTCTCTTATTTTAAAAAATGCTCTAAATTGATTAGAGAAATGCAAATTAAAATTCTGAGGTACCACCTCACATCTAGAGCATTGGCTAACAGAATTGACTGACAGAAAAGGAAGATGATAAATGTTGGAAGGGATTTGGGAAGTTGTTACACTAATGCATTGTTTGGGGAGTTGTGAACTGATCTAACTATTCTGAAGAGAAATTTGAACTATGCCAAAGGTCAATTAAACTGTGCATACCCTTTGATCCAGCAGTGCCAATACTAGGTCTGTATCCCAAAGAGGTCCCTCAAAAGGGAAAACAGCTATTTTGTATTTGTACAGAAATATTTATGGCAGCTCTTTTTATGCTTATAAAGAATTGGAAATTGAAGAGATACCCATCACTTGGGGAACAGCTAGACAAGTTGTAGCATATGCTTGTAGTGAAATACTATTGTGCTATAAGAAATGGTGAGCAGGACAGGTTCAGAAAAAAAAACTGGAAATGGACATGAACTGATAGAGCGAAATGAGCAGAACCAGGACAATATTATACACAGGAACAGCAATATTGTGTGATCAACTGTGAGTAATTTACAGCTATCTTCAGAGAAAGAACTGGCATCAGACTACAGACCAAAGCATACTACTTTTCACTTACTTTTTTTTTCCCTGTAGGAGTTTTACCCCACAATATGACTAATATGGAAATGGTTTACATGATTGCACATATATAATCAGTTGCTTACCATTTCAAGGAAGGAAGAGGGAAAGATAGGGAAGAGAAGGAGGAAGACAGGGGAAAGAAAAATAGAATCTAGAACTCAAAACTTTAAAAAGGTGAATGTTAAAAATTGCTTTTACATGCAATTGGGGAAAATAGTATATCATTTTTAATAATAAAAAAACAATCCTCTCCAAATTTAGGATGTATATTCTTGGCTTTCTTTTCTTTCTCTCTCAAAAATTTTAAGAAGTGGTCATTCCCACTGAAGGGATGCCCATCAATTGGAGAGTGGCTGAATAAATTATGGTATATGAATGTTATGGAATATTATTGCTCTGTAAGAAACGACCAGCAGGACGATTTCAGAGAGGCCTGGAAGGACTTGCATGAACTGATGCTGAGTGAAACGAGCAGAACCAGGAGATCATCATACACAGCAACAACAGTATTACATGATGATCAATTCTAATGGACATGGCTCTCTGCAACAAAGAATTGTCTCAAACCAGTTCCAATTGTTCACTGAAGAAAACCATATACACCCAGAGAGAGGGAAATGAAATATGGACCACAACGTAACATTTTCATGATCTCTATTGACATTTGCTTGCATTGTGTTGCCTTTCTCTGATTCTTTTTTTTTTCTTGTAGATAGGATTTTTCTTGCATAACTTCTCAAGCATTTCAACATTATTAACATGTAGTGGACTTCCTGCCATCTAGGGGAGGGGAGGGGACTGGGGGTAAAATTTGTAATGGAAAGCTTTGTAAAGATCAATGTTGGGGAACTACCTATACATATGTTATACAAATAAAAAGCTTTAATAAAAAAAAAAAAGAAAAAAAAAAAAAAAGAAGTGGTCATTCCCTCTCCCAAATGTTTTCATCATTTTCATCCTTCAAAACCAATTTTTTTTTCTGGTGAGAATCAACTCAATTAGGTTCAGAAAATCAGTTTGCTTCAATGATTCCTCCACCTTTTAAGGATCATAACATGATAGGAATTTTTGTTTAGTCAGTCTTCAGTCCCACTCTCTCTGACCTCATTTGGAGTTTTCTTGGTAGAGATACTGGAACGGTTTGCCATGTCCTTCTTCAGCTCATTTTACAGATGAGGACCTAAGGAAAGTAAGGTTAAATGACCCTTTGCATCCCTTGAGTTTGGTGGTTCTGAGCTACAATAGCAAAAAAGCTGATCAGGCAACAGTTCTAAGTCTGTTATCAATATTCCAACGCTCTGGGTGGTAAGAAAACTGCTTGGGACAGGCAGGGGGGAGAACAGGCTTGGGTCAGAACTGAGCAGGTCAAAGTTTTTTTGCTGCTCAGCAGTAGAGCCAAGCCATGAATATTCCTAAATTTGCAGCTTGAGGTCTAGTTTCCTCCCCCACTCTCCTCAAAATAATTATTTAAATATAATTGGTTTCAGGCAGCTAGGTGGCAGAGTGGATAGAGCACCAGCCCTGAAGTCAGGAAGACCTGAGTTCAAATCTGGTCTCATACACTTAACATTCCCTAGCTGTGTGACCCTGGGCAAGTCACTTAACCTCAATTGCCTAAGCAAAAAAATAAAATAAAAAATAAAAAAAATAAATATAATTGGTTTCTTTTGTAATTTTATGTAGTTTATGCATTTAAAAACAATATCCTGTGAAAGGACCTACAGGCTTCACCATAATGTCAAAAGGGCCCATAATACACAAAAGAACCTGTTTTAGGGGATCTCTAATATATTCAGATCACAGTATCATTTCTGTTTTATTCATATAGAATCTTTACTCAAATGCTTTTCTTCTTTAAATATGCAGAAGAGGTTTTTTTTAATTGAATTACTCCCCTTTGGGAAATAATTCTTTCCATAATAAAAAGTCAACTTTTGTTATAAACATTTCAAGAGCTAATCTCCACCTTCCTTAACACATCTAGCCTCAACAGAACTGGGAATGGGTAAAATCTTTCCAAATGCGAAAATAGGAAAAGTATGTCTAAGATGCCCTCTCTACAATAATAGATCATGAAAAGAATCAGTTTTGCTCATATAAAAAGGGCCCTCGACCATGTGGGAGTCCCTACAGTCATGACCTTCCCTGCATTCGAAATTATGAATCCATTGAAGGCATTTCTTTCTCTCGGTCATGAAGTTCATTTTGAAGACTGCTCAGCCTTCTCCATTTTTGATAGCCTCAACCTTCACTAAGTCAAGTCAAATCTAGAAGCATTCATTTAACATCAGGCACCCTGTTAAGTGCTGGGGATGCAAAGAAAGGAAAATGGCAATTCCTGCCCTCAAGGAGCCCACAGTCTAATAGGGAAAACAAAATGCAAACCATTGTGTATAAGCCTGATATAAAAGGACATCAGAGACAATCACAGAGAGAAAAAACATTAAGAGGAACCAGGAAATGTTTCTTGTGCAAAGTGCAATTTTTAGCCTGTAGTCAGGGAAGTCAAGAGATGGAGATGAGAGGAAGGAGGGGATTCCATGCACAGAAGACAGCCAATGAAAAGGCAGTTCTACTGGTAATGGCTTCTGAGTTCTTCTGGACATTAAAACCACCTCTTTTAGATTTCTGGAGAGATGATGGTACAGAAAGCTTCCACTCTTCAGTCTCATCCCCACTTCCAAGATACATGCTGCTGATTCATGGACCAGCTAAGGAAGTAGCTGATGAGAGAGTAAACTAGCATTTAATTTGGGAGGAGAATAAGGGAAGCTCCTTGGAGTGGACTGCTGTCTCCTTTTTTCCTCTATCTTTTTTTAGTTTTAATTTATGAACTGCTTCTCCTAGACAAAACAGTCCTTGATTTATTCTAAGTGAGGAGTGACTCGAGCTGGAGAAGCTTACTTTTGGCTCAGAGTTCTGGGGATACAATGTAGCGATCAATTTTGCTGGGTTTAGGAGAAGGAGGGAGATGGGGGAGGACTGATGGATAGGGGACCACAGGCAGCCTTCGGATGCGTGTGGCTTGGCGCCCGGCTCCCAGTGTGTTTAAGTGGGAGGTGAAAAGGAATCCAAGGCTGTGATGAAGGATATGGCTCCCAGTGTGTTCAAGTAGGAGGTGAAGAAGGATCCAAGGCCATGATGAAGGATACATCAGCTTTAACTACCTGACAGAGAGAAAGGGGAAAGAGCAGACTAATATATCTTTTTTTATAGACCAAGCTGCCCTGGCAGTCCCAGTCCAGCCAGTACACAATCTTGTTACTTTTGAGTATCTACACATCCTCCCCTCCATCCAGATCAGCAATTCATCTGCAACTTTTAGATTGAGAGAGTTGGCTGGAGCCCTGGGAGGTTAACTGATGATATCAACTAGTTACTAAGATCATTTTCCAGGGAACGGTCTGGGCTCAAATCTACCTTTGTGCAAATAATAATAACTAACATTTAGATAGTACCTCCTTGAGATACGTGCCAGGCATTGTGCTAAGAGTTTTACAAATATTCTCTCATTGTTCTTCACAACAACCCTGGGAGATAGATATAATTTACAATTTACAGGAAACTGGCAGAAGGCAATTAAATGATTTGGCCTAGTTCATATAAGCTAGAAGTGAGATAACTTGGTTCTTCCTGACTGTGAAGTCCAGGAGTCTCCACCATGTTACCTAGTTGGCCCCTAAAAAACAACCACAGACAGACAAAACAAATGAACAAACAAACAAGGAATAAGTTTTTGGAAGAAGCTACATTTTGAAATGAGAACCAAGAGCAAACAATAGGATACCAGGTTCTGAACCAGGTTTTCTTTTATTAGGGGATGTGGGGAAAGTTACTACAAAACCATCTTGTTCATGATACCACTTGTCCTAGACTAGGAGGCTAAAGAAATAATCATTCCCTAATATTTAGCAGTAAAAGCTCTCTAGATGAATATTTACCTAGTAATCATTACCTTTAAGCCATTAGGAGGCAAGAAAGCAAAAAATATATAATTTATATGTGTTCCAATACAGGACTACCAGATGGCACAGTGGATAGAGCACTGGGCCTGAAATCAGGAAAGCTTCAGTTCAAATCTAACCTCGGATATTTATTAGCTGTATAACCTTGCCCAGGGTTATACTTAACTCCGTTTGCCTCAGTTTCTTCATCTGTAAAATGAGTTGGAGAAGGAAATAGCAGCCCACTCTAGTATCTTTACCATGAAAACCCCAAATGGGGTCACAAAGAATTGGACATGACTGAAAGGACAGAACAAAAACAAAATTCCAGGACAATTTTCTAAAGGATTTTAATGATAACTAATTAGATCTCAGATGAAAAGTGAAGACTGCCAACGTTGCCTCAAGTACTTCCAGATGGAAGTCTGCTCCTTCCAGACTTCTCCATGCTGATGCAAGCACCAAAATCTGTGTGAAGGTCCAAAGTCTCATACCTATGTTTTCAGCAGCCAATGGGATTTGTGGATGGATTGCTCATATTTATATACAGAAAAAGACTTGTTTCTAGCTCTAATTTCTCATCAGCAAAACCCTAATCTTCAGGGATTTTTCAATATTTCTGAGCACTACTTGACCGCTTATATAGTCATAATTGGTTTTTAAAGCCTTTCAGCCTCAGTACATCTTTATTATTCTCAGTGCTCTTAGGCATATGTGCCCATTGCCTGAGGAAACCAATGAGGGGCTGCTTTTTGTAATTCATATAAAGATGACTTGCTAACAGTGACATTGGAAGGTGGTAGTTAAATCAGAATGGGCAGTCTTATTGGGTTTGGTTGCTGAGAACAACCTTGACAGTGGCTACTATTTTTAAAAAATAGGGGAAGGAGGAAATCCTCTTAGCAGAAGATTCAAAAAAGAAAAAAATTTAACCTGTAAACTTTTTTTTTTATTTAAAGCTTTTTATTTGCAAAACATATGTATGGGTAATTCTTCAACATTGACCCTTACAAAGCTTTTTGTTACAAATTTTTCCCCCTAGTCCCCATCCCTACCCTAGATGGCAGGAAGTCCACTACATGTTAATTATATTAAAATACTTGACAAATAGAATAAATGTATACATATTTCCACATGTCTCGCTGTGCAAGAAAAATCGTATTTACAAGGAAAAAAAATCTGAGAAAGGAAACACAATGCAAACAAACATCAATAGAGAGCATGGAAATATTATGTTGTGGTCCACATTTTATATCCCTCTCTCTCTGGGTGTATATTAGCCTGTAAACTTATGAAGCTAGAGGTGGGTATGCTTCAAAGAAAAAATTGACCTCAACATGCAAACAAAAAGGATTACAATAAATATTTTATAAAAGTTTTTCAGCTTAGAAATGGAGTCTCCCAAATGGGTATTTCATTAGCAATTTCAGAAGACAATAAACAAGACTAATCAATCAGTAAGCATTTGTTAGTGTTTACTATATGCTAGCTATTATACTAAGCCTCTCCCTGGAATATCTCACTGCAAGGCTCACCCTCCTCCTTCCAACCTCTGAGAGACTCCATTTTGTGAAGGGGCTCTATTTTTTGAAGTTTTTTTTAAAGAACTTACTATGTGTCAAGTACTGTGCTGAAGGCCTGGAAACAGGAGATAAGTCTCTGCCCTCAAAGAGCTTATTAATGAGGGAAGATAACATGTAAGTGAAGAAAATCGTTTTTGCATTATACCGATCAATAATTATTAAACTAGGAATCAGGGCTTTTTAGCTTTTATTTCCTTATTTAGGGCCCAGGCCCTGGAAGTTGGTCAGCCAATCTCTGAAAGATACAATTAATACAGGAGATTGCCCAATTCCTCCAGGAATGTGCTCCTATCTTGGGCAGGAACCCAGCAAATAGGAGATCTTACAGAATCTAATCTAGGTGAATTTCTGCCCCAAAGCAAGCATGCCCTTGTACTCTGCTACTCCACACTGGAGTTTAGGATGAACCTACTCATGAAGGAGAAAACCTACCAGTGATCTGGATAGAGTCAATCCTTTGCCCAGGTTATTATCTCATGCTCAAGCCAAGTTCTTAACAGAAGGCATTGAAGACTTTTAGCCCATTCCCTCATTAACTGTTTAGCAATTGGGGTTGATTTTTACTTTTGGGACATCTTCTTTTCCAAAAGTATATAAAGGCTTCCAATTTCTTATGTCTTTGTCTTTGGCTAAAAAGAGAAATCTATGACCATCAACTTAATGATTATTGGTTAGCCTAATTAATAAATTGATTGTTAATTACCCAGACACTCTATTGAACTTTTCACTTGTCACATAAGGGAACTGAAAGAAAGAGAAGTGCCAAGTATGAAGGGAATATGAGTGAGGTTCATGGTGTCTCAAAACTATTACATTAGTATCACCAAAGATTACTGATCTTTGTCAGCATAATAAGACATCATAAGAATGAAAAAGTTTGAAATATTATGAGAATTACCAAAATGTGACACAGAGAAACAATGTGAGTACATGTTCTTAGAAAAATGACATTGACAGACTTGTTTGATAAACAGTTGCCACAAACTATCAATTTGTTTAAAAAATGCTATATCTATAAAGAGCAATAAAATGAGCTATGCCTGGAATAATAATTCTTGTTTGATCCATCACTGTCACACTTCTACAAGTAAAAATTCATACATCTATGTATAGAACCTTGAACCATGAATTAGGTCATAACAATAAAAATAAAACACAAGACTAATGAAAAAAAAAAGAATATTTAACACAATACCTTAGGTCTAAGTCTCTACTTTATGAGCAGAATGGTCCCCAGTTGTCATTCAGATATTCAGTACATTCTAAACTTTTTTCTACCTCATAGAAAATACAAGAAAAGCAAAAGACTTATCATAGTTCATAAATAATATAAATAATTATCTTTCCTCTATTGGGAATCCCATTCTACTGCCAGACTACAGAATTTTCTAGACTCATTGCAATAACATAAGGATGTGGACTTCCTATGAGTAGTAAATAATTTTAGGGTTACTTGGTAATTAGAGAGTTAAGCACCCTGATATTTAGAGTATCCAAGCTTTGTGGAATTATGCCAAAGGTTTACATGTTCCCCAGAAGGAAATGGAATCTGGAGTTGCTAGATAGGTCCCACTGGACACAGACTTTGTAGAGACTTATTCTTTCACTCCAGAAACCTATCCAAGCATTCAGCTTTATGCTCCTAACCACAGGGCTCAAACTACCCTAGAAAGTAAATGACCTTAGAATTGATAAAGAGGCAATCCTCTTTTTATCAAGACTCCAGGCTAACTTCCCACGAAAGTCCAAGCCAAACAATTTGTCCCCAATCAATACCCACTAAATCCAGAATTGATCAAATGGACATCTCTGTCCAATTTCATTTTTAAAAAAATTGCCAGACAAAAATTTACTTACCATAAATGTCATGGGATGGGATACAGAAGCACTGAAATCCAAAAATATATTGGGATTTCAGGACTCTTCCCAGATAGTTTACCAAATGTTGGAGGGGGGGGGGGTTGATTCCCTAAATACCCTGGGTTTCAGGCCAGTGTCACAAGATGTCTCAAAAGAATTTGTAGGTTTATACTACTTCCAAATCAAGAGCAAAGATTTTATTACACTATTGACTGGCAGGCTAAGTTCCAAAAGGGAGTTTTAGCATTTAACAAGAGGAAAAGCCGAGCTAAATTCCCTAGCAGAATTTGCCATTAGCAATGGAAGACACCATTAAGGCAGGTTAAGTCCTAATGAACTTGTTATAATAAGGGGGAAGATGTCATAAGGAAGACAAAAGTTCCTAGAGAATTTGTTGTCATAAGGTAAACAGTTTTTAATGATCCAAAAGAGAAGTGGGGTACAAGTAGATTCTTCTACAGGAGAAAAATAACCTCAGGGGTTGATATCATAACTTGGCCTTCTGATTGGATACAGTAACTGTCAATGCAAGCAACTGGACAAGGCATGCGACCAGGGTCTACTACAAGGAAGGTCCATTTAAGATAACAAAAGACCCACTTAAGGACATAATCCTATCAGTGTTCTTCCCTGCTTGTCTTAGGGAGTAGTTTGAACAATAAAATTCAGGTCCTTTACCAAGAACCTGGGGTGTTTTTGTTGGGGTCTCATTCACCCCATAAGAGTTGATCAGGCAAGTAATTCCTCAGTCCATCTCTTATATCATCATAGAATACAGAGTGTTAGAACTGAAGAGGGCTTTATGATGGAGAAAAATCAGAGAAATTGAGGCCTGGAGAGAGAAAGAAAGAAAAGAATAAAGGAAAAAAAGCATAGAAAAAAAAAAGGAAAGATACCAACATTTGTTAAGTGCATTTATGCTCCAGGTAAGCACTGAGGTATAAATAGAAACAAAAAGCTGCTCTTTGTCTTCAAGGAACCTACATTCTAATAAGGCAAGACAACACACAAAAGAGAGCTCTTGAATTTATTGCCACTTCTCCAAAAAGAAGTCCACAACATAAAAAAGCTAATCATAGTTTATGAGAGAATTGGAATAACATGAGAAGCAATTTATCAACAATGAATTAATTAATAAATCACAAGCATATATATTAAGCACTCACCCAAGATTCAAAGAAAAAGCAGAAACAGTCCTTGTCTTAAAGAGCTTGCCTTCTTATGGGAAAGATAACATGTGTATACATAGTTTATCTTTAAATATCTACAGGTCATTAATTATATAAAGGTCTTTAAACTAAAAAATGTTCAAAATAATTAATAATCTAAAAAATAAACATCAATAAAGCCTCTGGTTAAAAAAAAAGGGGGGGGGGGCACCAGATAAAAACTACTTGAAAGCCATTCCTTTTTCAGGGCTTTGGAGTTGAGGGTGGCCATTAGTATCCAGTAGAATGTGAGCTCCCTGAGGTCAGGCACTCTCTTCTTTTGTATTCCCAGGACCTGGAATTACTATACTGGGTTAATTCTTGAGGCTTCTTGAAGACATCGTGTCTTACTAAACCTGAAAGGGAGGATATTTTTTCAGTGGGTGACCTGCCCATAGAATAAATACAGGCTGAAAATAGAAAACTAAAGTTAGCCACAGCATCCCAGCTCCCTAGCCTCCTCCTGGAACATCCTGTACAGAGAAAAATATATTTAAGGAGAAAGGAAGCAGTGTGTGTTGTGAGGCTCAGCATAATCAACTCAAGAATTTTAGTGTAGTACAAAGCTCAGTGATGTCTTCCAAACAAAGCTGAAGGAAAACTTAGAAGGAGCAAAGTATGATGGAAGAACAATGAATTTAGAATTAGATGACAGGATAAATCCCAGCTCTGCTACTTACTAATTATATGACCTTGAGCAATTCAATTAAGTCTAACTTTTTAAAACTGTTTTTTTTACCTATTTATTATCATTAATATAAGAGCTTCTTAAGGGTAGGAACTAATTTTTGTTTTTTCCTTCCCTTCCATTGATATCATTTGTATCAACTAATTATAACATCAGGACAATACCTGGCACAAAGTAGATGGTTAATCAATGTGGGGCAGCTAAGTGATGGATAGAACGCCAGGCTTGGAGTCCGGAAGATTCATCATCCTGAGCTCAAATCTGACCTCAGACACTTCCTAGCTGTGTGACAAGTTGCTTATCCTTGTTTGCCTTAGTTTCCTCATCTGTAAAATGAATTGGAGAAGGAAATGTTAAGCCGATCCATTATCTTTGCCAAGAAAATCTTAAATAGGGTCAGGAAGACTCAGACAAGATTGATCAACAGGGGCAGGCAGATGGCACAGTGGATAGAGCATTGGCCCTGATGTCAAGGAGCCGGGTTCAAATGTGGCCTCAGACATTTAACACTTACCAGTTGTATGACTCTGAGCAAGTCACTTAAGTGCAATTACCCTACCAAAAAAAAAAAAAAAGGACTGAACAACAATAAGTAACAGAAGCATCTAGATGGTGTAGAAGATAAATTAGGGGCAGCTAGATGGCACAGTGGATAGAGCACCAGCCCTGAAGTCAGGAGGACCTGAGTTCAAATGTGGTCTCAGACACTTAACACTTTCTAGCTATGTGATCCTGGGCAAGTCACTTAACCCCAATTGCCTCAAGGGGAAAAAAAAGAAAAGAAAAGATATATTAGTAATTAGACAAACTCTGTATCTGTGTCCAGTGCTACCACCAGCTATCTGAAAGCTAAGACTGGTTTAAAGACCTCTATATAGTTTTATTATCTTTCAAGATGTAAAAATCATTCTTAGCTTATAGGCCACAAAACCAAAAGAAACCAAAACAAAAGTGGAGGAGGGGGATGTGGGTGTGGCATGGATCTGAGCCTCCAGTCTGAGTTTTCTTCTAGTACTGGGCCTGGAGTCAGGAAGTCCTGAGTTCAAATCCTGCTTTTGAACACTTACTATTTGAGTGACTTTGAGTAAGTCATTTAACTTCTCTCTATCCCAAATGAAGCAGATATTGCAAAATGAAGATAACAGTACTTTCCTCCCAGGATTGTTATGAGAATCAAATAAAATTATATTTGTAAACTGTTTATCACAATGTCTGGCACATAGTAGGAGCTTACTAAGTGACCAGTTCCTTTCTTCCAACACCTTCTACAAGATTTGCCATAGGTGTTTCCCTCTCAGAACTTAGTTTGTTTTATACCTCACTGGTACATTTACATCATAAATATCATGTCTTATCTGCAAGAAACAAGCATCTTACCAAGAAGTCCATTGACTCTCTGACAAATTCAGGAAAAGAATTTTATTTACTTCTTGCAAGAGCAGGTGCCCAGGCACACCGTTGAAGCACAGAAGCATAGCTTTTTATTCCCTATCCTGAAATGCAAGTCCCTTCCATCTCCCCCATTAGCGGGGCACTACAGGGGTTCCAGCCTATCCAAAGCTCATAATTCCCCAACATGAGCATAAGTTCTCCCTTGGTGGTCACCTCATTTGGTTATAGCTGCCCGAAAGGTGACTATATTGGCAGAACCTCCCCTAATTACAACTCCCATTCTCCACATTTCAGGGAACTCAGCTCTTATTTTCTTCTACCCCAAAATGGATATGGATGCACCCCTTCTGCATCTACCAATAGATGACTTCCCTCGTATTTCCTTTCTTCCACAGCAACCTGATCTTTAGATTTCTCTAATTTGTTTCATTTTTCTGTTTTGGGGCCTTTTTTTTTACATAACCCTATGGAAATTAAGCCCTCATCCAATTCTCACATTGTCTCATCTGTATGTCTTATCACTCTGCTCTATATACCGTGATCTATATTCTGGGTGTTAGACAGTTTGAAATCAGAAACCCTAGGTTCAAATCTTGCCATTTATTACCAGGCAACTTTGGGTAATTCACTTGACTGCTTTCCTGGGATCTATTTCTTCATCTTTAAAATCAGGAATTGAAGCAAAGTCCATCTAAAGTCCTTTTTGGTTCTAGCTCTATGACTTAGTGGGGGTAGAAGTAAATGCAGAGGAATATAAGGAATATGAAAATATGTTTAAAAGTGCTGCACATGCTGAACCTATATTGGATTGCTTACAGTCTTAGGGAGGGGGGCAAAGTGGGGGAAGAGAGGGAGAAAAATTTGGAACACAAGTTTCTGCAAGAGTGAATGCTGATATTTAACATGTATTAGACTACTTGCCATCTAGGGGAGGAGGTGGGGGGAAGGAGGGAAAAATTTGGAACAGAAAATTTTGCAAAGGTCAATGTAGAAAAATTATTCATATGTTCTGTAAATAAAAAGCTTTAATAAACAAAAAAAAGGAAAAAAGTGAATGTTGATCACCTTTGTAAGTATTTGGAAAAATAAAATACTATTAAGTGACAAAAAACCAAAAGTAAATGCAGACTAGTAAGCTAAGGCTAACTTTTCTGATTCCTCCCTGTATATATCTTGTTTGTACATAGTCGTTTTCATTTTGTCCTTCCTGAAAAATCAAAGCCAAACATCCCACTTGTTAGTAAACTGTTAGCCTTAACAATAAATTGAATGTGCTTGGAACTTTGGTTGCCTCAGTTTATCTTAATTTCAATTGCCACATCCCCCATTAGTTCGTGAGTTCCTTGAGAGCAGTCTTACGCTCTTCTTTGCGTCCCCAGTATTTACTTAGCATAGTGTCCAGCACATAGTAGGTGCTTAATATTTATTGATTGACTGACTTTGGACAAGTCCAGAAGTAGAAGTTCTATTGCTGCTGACATAAAATATAAATTACTTTTTTCCCAATCTAGTCCCAGCCTTTATTTCCAGATGGATTACACAGTGCCTCAGCCAAAATAGTTTATTTACTGTTTTCTGCACCAGATATTCCATTTCCTGCTTCTGTGGCCTTTGGAGAGACTATTCCCCCACCCCCACCTCTCATTTCAACTTTCCTTTTTGGAGCCCCAAGTTCCCTTCAAGACTCAGCTCAAATATTGCCTCCTTTAGAAAGTTTTTCTTAATTTCCCCATTTGTTAGTATTCTACCAATCACTGCATTTATTTTGTACATAGCTTCTATTTACTTTCCTATAAACATGAATGTATCCTTCCGTAGAATGTAAACTTCTAGAGAGCAGAGACTGTCTCATTTTTGTCTGCATTCCCAGGACCTTGCATAGTGACTGATAATCTAGTAGGTCCTCAATAAATGCTTGTGTACTATCTGGATGCTTTGGTCCAGTCTGTGCTCAAGGAAATAAATCAATTATCTGTTAACAAGTATTTACTAAGCACTTCTTATATGCCCATTGATTATGGCTCCACTGAGTTGGGGAAGTAGAAGGAAAAAAAAATAGCCATTCCCAGGGAGCTCCCCCTTCTTCCCAATACCTCATCTCACATCCCCCATAAACCACTTGCCATTATCTCCTCCTTCACTGCTGTCTCACATAAAAAGGCAGTTCTGGTTCTCCTTTAAAGGGAACTTACATTTAAAATCCAGCTGGAGAGGATTTGGAATCAGGGCCTGGGTTCAAATCCTTGGCCATTTACTACCCAGGTGATATTGGGCAAGTCACTCAACCACTTTCTATGGACCTATTTTTTCATTTGTTAAATTAAGAGTTGAATTGAAGAGAAAACATACCCAGTCCACTGCAAATTGATGTGACATAATCTTAACTGGACTCTCACTACAAACAAGAAAATCCTTTTATGCCTCCCTAATTGACTTGTTATTTTACTCACCAATGACTTTCCCCCAAACCTCTTCTTCTTGTACCTCCTCAGCTGAGAACTTGGCTTTGTATTTATTAAAAATAATTGAGCCCAGTTCCAGAGAATTCCTTCTTCTTCCAAATTCCTCATCTCACATTACTCATATTCCTGTTGCCACTATATGTCTTCCTTCATTGCTGTCTCACAGGAAGAGGTGACTCTCCTCCTTGCCAAAGCAAACCCATCTACTAGCACAAGTGATCCCATTCCTGGCTTCTTCAGCAAATTACCCTGTTATCATCTGGGATCTATCAGTCATTCAGTCATTTTTCAGTTGTGTCCAACTTTTCATGAATCTATTTAGGGATTTCTTGGCAAAAATATAGTTTGCCATTTCCCTTTCCAGCTTATTTTACAGATAAGGAAACTGAGGCAAACCAGATTAAGTGACTTGTCCAGAGTGACACAGCTAGTTAGAATCTGAGGCCTGAGTTGAACTCAGGAAAATGTATCTTCCTAACTTTAGGCCTGGTTCTCTAACCATTGTACTATCTACCTGTCCCTATTCCTGTTAATTATCTCCAATTAATCCAGTCTGTATCTTTTTGGTTAATAGTTGTTTGCATGAAGATAAATGTGGAAATATGTATACATATATTTGATTTGTCAAGTATTTTAACACAATTAACATGTAGTGGACTTCCTGCCATCTAGGGGAGGGGTAGGGACTACGGGAGAAAAATTTGTAACGGAAAGCTTTGTAAGGGTCATTGTTGAAGAATTACCCATACATATGTTTTGCAATTAAAAAGCTTTAATTAAAAAAAAATAGTTGTTTGCATGCTGAAGCCAAAATTAGACCTTGAGCTCCTTGAGAGCAGGAGCTATGTTTTGCATTTCTTTGTATCCCTAGCATTTAGTACAGTGCCTGGCACTCAGTAGGTGCTTAATAAATGCATACCAAAAATTTGGCATAGACTACTTTGAGGATTCGTGATGAAAAATGCTGTTCATACCCAGAGAAAGAATTAATTATGTTTGAATACAGACTGAAACATACTTTTTTAAAATTTTATTTTTATTGAAGTTTTGAGGGAAGGATTGGGGGGGGGAAGATCTATGTTTTCTTTTACAGCATGATTTTTATGGAAATATTTTGCCTAACTTCACATGTGCCTTCTCAATGAGGGGAGTAGGGAGGGAGGAAGGGAGAGAATCTGGAACTCAAAGTTTTAAAAACAAATGGTAAAAGTTGTTTTATATGTGATTGGTGAAAAAACAAAATATTAAATTAAAAAATTGGAACTCAAAATCTACAAAAATGGATGTTGAAAACTATATTATATGGAATTTATATGGAATTCCTATTAAGTAAAAAAAAACATGCTAATTGACTGACAGAGAAAAGAATTTTTACACGATGCCAAATAATTGAAAATAGAATCAAACAATTACTCAACCAAAAAATACCAGTAAACTTGTACCATGTGTTCAGATTCCTTTTTCCTGCTTTTGTTACAATACTTCTGTTCCAGCTTCTCTGTCTAAACTGGACTAACTCAAGTCTCTTCCAAAACATTTCTGAACCCAACTCCATTCAAATCTTTTCTAACTCCTCACCCTAAGACAAGATTTTAAGGAAAGGGTCAAGGTTAGAATTATTGTCCTGTAGAAGGTTAGATGCTTCTCTTGTTTACCGAGGATCATATATTGTCCTATTAATATATAGAGAAACTTTAAATTGAAGTATACAAAATGGAGAAGAGGGAGGAATAGAGTGTAACTGGAGTGGGATCTCCTTGTGGACAAGAACATAGAGAATTCTCTTGGATTTCTTTAGAAGCTTAGAGAGGATGGGAAAGTTCAGCTCCTACTTAGTAAGAAAAATTAGTTAAAATAGAAGTTGTTTTTCTCTCTCATTCCACCCTACCCCACCCACCCCAACTCATACTCTGTTCCTATTGGTCAAGCCTATCCAACTTTCTCCCAAGGCAAACCTAGCAGCACACTGACTGTGGGCAGCCTCCTAAATAGTGGTTGCCTGGTGCCCTAAGGTCTGTCCAGAGATTTGAGGTATGTGTCCTTATCTCCCCCCACAGCCTCCATCCTCAGCAAAACCCCACTCTCCACCCCAGTCCCTAAATTTGTTGTGTCTTAAAATGTCCTGAGGTCCATAATTGCTAGTTAAGTCTCAGATGGGAGCATGGGGGAGTGGAGGAGGGGTGGGACGGTGAGTGGGAAAGAATTCACCCTTTCCAAGAAGGGTTTAAGATAACTTTCTGGATGAGAATTCCCCATTCTGTTGGTGGTGGTGGTGTTTTTTGCCCAGACCTGTTATTTCAATAACCTAGGGAACTCCCACTGGGGAAACTCTCCCTTACCCCGCCCTCCCCTCCCCATTAGACTCCTCCCCTAGGGAACAAAAAGAATGAGTCATTTTTTATTTTTATTTTTTAGGCACCTCGTATAATACTTTATACATTCTGGTGAGGGGTGGGGTGGGGTGTGATTTCTTCAGCCTGGGGAATCCCTACTTCTCATCCAGCTTCACTTGGAAGCTTAGAAACTTTGGGGATTGCCTGAAGCAATTCTTCCCCAGCGGTTGGTGTGAGAGCCAGGACTCGAAGCCAGGTCTTTTGGCTGCCAATCCCGACCCTGCCGTCACTGGGGACTTCCCCCTGGCCTCCGGTGAAGTAGGTAATGATAAAAGCTAACTTTCCTATAGGCTTATTTGCCTCTCAAAACACTCTTGAAATTGTCCACTGAAGTAAGCCGTGAAAAGGGCATTAAAGTACTTCCTTTGGACAAATGGTGGAAACTGAGACTCAGTGTGGGAGATTTGTCCAAGAGTCACAGGTAGTAAGCGTCAGAGCTGGTACCAGAATCAAACCTCTGATTCCAGGTCCAGGCCTTTTCCACAGAACCACACTAACCAGTCACTCCTATTTTCCTCTAAAGTACTTATGTTTATGACTTCATTTGGAGTACTTATTTAAAGACCTGTTCCCCAGAGTGAAATCTTAATAGGTTTTTTGAAAACTAGGATCCCCAGGGTTTGATTTTTAAATGAGCTAGTAATTCAGAGTTTAAAATAGAAAACAAAAGCAAATGGGCCCTCTTCCCAAAGATGGCTGTTCTAGCCTGTTGGTTTAGTGAAGGCTGGATGGCAAAGATGGCCTCAGGTGCTAACCAGACAAACAGCTAGGGAGACTTGAACCTTTTCCGGGGAGACATACAATTAAGGGAACCTGTGCATTTTCCTGATCTGGCTGCAGATGAGGAAACTGGGGTAAATAGAGGTAAGTGACTTGGTCAGGGTCACATAACTAGTGTCTGAGGCAGAATTTGGAATCTGGTCATCCAGATTCCAGGGCTGACTGCCTCTAGTTGTTTCAAGTCCATACATATCCTTCAGAATTAGACATAGGCCGGACCTTCCCTTATAAAGTTAGGCCCTGGAGGAAAATGTCTTAGACCTATCTAACCTGTTTTCTTCTGGTGTCTGTGGAGATAAGAGCTGAGGCAGCCTCCTGTGGTGCAGGGGGGTGTGCTTTCCCCTTACATTTCTACTTACCTTTAGTTGTCAAAAGGAAAGTATAGAGCTGAACACCTGGGGGAGGGAAGTCGCCTCCCAGCCAACTGGCAGGGGGTTGCTAAGTTCAGCCCTTTGGTGGTTCCTTTAAAAAACAAACACACAAAAAACCAGGGAAAAAAAA
>JAJPUD010002031.1:346365-361429 GCA_023553655.1 Myrmecobius fasciatus | reverse complement strand
ATAGGATAAATTATATGACAAATACAATACATGTATACATATCTATACAGTTATCTTACTGCACAAGAAACATCAGATCTAGAAAGAGAAGAAGAAAAAAAAAACAACCTAAGAAGGAAAACAAAATGCATGGAAATATTCACAGAAAGCGTTAAAATGCTGTGTTGTGGTTCACTCTCAGTTCCCACAGGACTCTCTCTGGATGTATATGACTATCTTCATCGCTGAACAACTGGTTTGAATCACATCATTGTTGAAGAGAACCATGGCTTGTTGCTGTGTATAATGTTCTCCTGGTTCTGCTGATTTCACTCAGCATCAGTTCATGCAAGTCTCTCCAATCCTCTCTGAAAACCTCCTGTTGGGATGACCACTGCTTTATAATACAGCTTTAGATCTGGTATAGCTAGGCCACCCTCATTTGCATTTTTTTTTCATGAATTCCCTTGAAATTCTTGACCTTTTGTTTTTCCAGATGAATTTTGTTATTTTTTCTAGGTCAGTTAAATAATTTCTTGGGAGTTTGATTGGTATAGCACTAAATAAATAGATTACTTTAGGTAGTATTGCCATCTTTATTATATTCGCTCGACCTATCCAAGAGCACTTGATATTTTTCCAATTGTTTAGATCTGACTTTATTTGTGTGGAGAGTGTTTTGTAGTTTTGCTCATATAGATCCTGACTTTCCCTTGGCAGATATATTCCCAAATATTTTATACTATCAAAAGTTATTTTAAATGGAATTTCTCTTTGTATCTCTTGCTGTTGCATTTTGTTGGTGATATATAAAAATGCTGATGATTTATGTGGGTTTATTCTGTATCCTGCAACGTTGCTAAAGTTGTGGATTAATTCTAATAGGTTTTTAGTTGATTCTCTAGGGTTCTCTAAGTAGACCATCATATCATCAGCAAAGAGTGATAATTTGGTTTCCTCATGACCTACTCTAATTCCTTTAATCTCTTTTTCTTGTCTTATTGCCAAGGCTAGCATTTCTAATACAATATTGAATAGTAATGGTGATAGTGGGCAACCTCATTTGGAGTTTTCTTGGCAAAGATACTGGAGTAGTTAGCCATTCACTTTTCTAGCTCATTTTACAGATGGAAAAAAAAAAAAAAAAAACTGAGGCAAACAGGATTAAGTGACTTGTTTGGGTCACAGATTTAGGAAATGCCTGAGGTCATATTTGAATTTAAGTCTTCCTGATTATGGAACTAGCTGTCCCTGGGCTTGCTAACTATGAACAATTACAGAATAATTAGAAAGGAATATGTGTGGCAGTATATATTAAGAAGATATATTCATGGGAATAAATCTAGGAACTTGAATTGTAAAGTGTGGTGGAGAGCACATGGAAAAAGATCAATGGAGGCAGAAACAGAGAAATGTTTTCATTGGAATTAATCAGCAGATAACCTAAACAGAAAGAAGAAATAGAGTTCAGGAAACAGATCACAATCCTGACATACTGACAAGATGGCAGACTTTCAGAAGTTGGTTAGAGAGGAACAAAGGTAGGAAAGGAAGGAAGGAAGGAAAAAAAGAAGGAAGGAAGGAAAGAAGGAAGGAAGGAAGGAGGAGAGGGAGGGAAAAAAGAAGGCAGGGATGAAAGAAGGAAGGAAGGGAGGGAGAGAGAGAAGGGAGACAGGCAATTCAGTTCTGGATCTGAATCTCATCTACAAGGCTGTTGGGAAGGTATTCAAGACAGTTTTAATGTCAGCATTCTCTTAATCCATAACCCAATGTTGGGACAAAATGAGGAACTCATAAGTCTTTAAACAGTTAACAAAAGGAGGTTAACTATTCCCTAATACAACAGAGTAATGCATTGAGAATAAAATCACACAAAGATTCTCTGACTTGCCTTGCTTCTCCTTATTTACAAATAGAAACAAGTCTAATCAGTAGGATAAAATATGATGAAGACACCATGTGGACTAGGACTATTTATGCCTTTAGGTGACCAGGAAGCTGTGTCATGAAAGCTAGAACTAATCTGGCATGAGGGACAATTTTGCCTCTCTTTATAAAAAGCAAGGTGGGGGTTGGGGAGGAGGGGAGAGTGGGGGCTGGGTCTGTTGTATTGTGTGTGTGTGTATGTGTGTGTGTGTGTGTGTGTGAGAGAGAAAGAGAGAGAGAGAAAGAAAGAAAGAAAGAAAGAAAGAAAGAAAGAAAGAAAGAAAGAAAGAAAGAAAGAAAGAAAGAAAGAAGGAAGGAAGGAAAGAAAGAAAAAGAGAAAGAGAGACAGAAACAGAGACAGAGAGAAAGAGAGACAGAGATAGACAGAAATCAGATAAGGGAAACAAGGTCCAGTCAGGACATGGAACTATTTTGCGCTAGAGGGAAGGAAGTGGGGTGGACTTAACCCATGTTTTGAGGAACATTGGTAGACATTAGCCCATTGAATCTTGGAAGTAATTGCATCATCCTAGAAGAAAGGAAACCAGGCAAAGTGTCAATGCACATTAGGTTTTAGGTGGGTAGTTTTCAGTGAGTTCAGAAAGAATAGGTAAGATGCTATTGTATGGATGAATATTATACAGTAATGAGCATTTTTTTTTTTAGTATAAAATTCTGGAGACACAAAGGGAAACAATTTTGATGATGAGAAAAGGGCTAAGGAGTCTAAAAGAGATTGGCTTTAGGCTTGATAATAGCCAGTATGTTAGGTTTGGAATTAGGAATTCAAATACTCTGTTTGACACACACTTGCCATATGGCTATGGTTTAGTAAATTATTTGATCTCTTAAACTCCTTAAGTCTCATATAAGTTTCTGAAACTGTCTATAACTTGCTGTAGACAGGTTATATTCTCATGGGATTTTCTTCTCATCTTAATCTTTTTCAATTATTAATGAATAACCATTAATTAAGCACCTACTATATACCAAGTACTATGTTAAGCACTGAAGTTCATTCTTCCAAATGAAGGACTATGAATTTCTTTCCATGAAGAAAAAGGAAAAGTTCACTACCTTTTAGAATAATCAATACCATAAATTCAGCCATTTCTCCATTTCAAAAATTTTGGGGGGTATATTTCAACTTTTTTAAAGGTTGCCAAGAAAGTCAGTAATTGAGTACCATGATTCACTGTTTCAGAGGGGAGTCAGACTAGGGAGGACTAGTTCATGATCAATTAGCCCTCTAATTCTCCTTTTGCCTTTCTCCTTTTCCCCAGGAAATTATTTCTTTTTTGTCTTTCACACTTTCTATTAAAAGGAGTTAATTTACAAGATATGAGGCCTTTATTCAAAATATGCATCAAACCAAGGAGTGGCTTGGCTCCTCAGCTAGATCTTGCTTGCTTGTCTTGAGGAAAAGATGCTCATTTGGTGTTTATTCACTTCATTTACAAAATTACTTATATCCAGGACACAATCTAATGATACTCATTATCCGTCATTTTAGCTAAGGAAAGGACAAACATTGGCAAGGATATTTCTGTTTTGTTTTGGTGAGTCATTAAAATGTGTGCAATTCCTGTTACAGGGCAAAAGCTTGAATTCAGATTTTGTCTCAGGGGCTTGTTAAAGTGGATTAAATCTTTCCTGCTAGAAGGAAGGGTTTGGGAATAACGTGTTATATTTACAGAAAGACTTTGTACTTTCATCTTGAGTGTGAATGTTCTAATGTTGATTAAAATACTTTTTGAAACCTTCCTTGTTGTGAAGTTAAAAGGTCAGCAATCAAATCACTCAATGTATTGGGATGGAAAATAGAGTTCAGGATTGTTTCCCATATGTATGGCCCATGGCAAGATTAGAAACCTAGTTCGAAAATTTTCAATTAGAACCAGTTATCTCTGTTGGTTAGTATGTGATGTGTGGTAGTAATGTAGCCAAGGTTAAAGAACTGGTTCCTTTACATGGTTATGTGTGTGATTGTGTGTGTGTGTGTGTGTGTGTGTGTATGTGTGTGGGTGGGTGTGTGTGTGAGAGAGAGACAGAGAAAGAGACAGAAAGAGACAGTTACAGAGATAGAGAGACAGAGACAGAGAGGGAAAGACAGTCAGAGAGAGGAGGAAAGGAGAGGAGAGGAAAGAAACAGCAGCAACAGTAGTAGAAGAAGGAAGAAGGAGAAGGAGGAGGAAAAGGAGGAGGAAGAAAAGGAGGAGGAAGAGGAGGAGGAGATGGAGAAGGAGAAGATTTCAAGTCCTACAGACAAAGAATGTCTCCAAGCTGGCAATTCTATCCTGCCATGTTTCTCTAATTCTACCCTATACACAATTATAGCTAACATTTATGTCTTGCTCTAAGGTTTACCAAGAGCTTTTCATATGCTAACTTATTTCAATTAGTAAGGAGTATGTATACTGACAGTGATTAATCAGGTCTGTTTCTTTTTCTTTCCATAATAGAGAAGAATATTAGAGATATTAGATATTAGATAATAGAGAAAAATTATGTTTAGGTCTCAAAAATACAGGCTTCTAAACTATTTTTTAAATCCATTATCCCAATTCATATACTGGAAATTCTCAGCTATATTACTTTGTGATTTCAAACAGAGTACTCTTGGGAATATCTCTTAGAGTTATATTATTGAGTACTTTGTGATTGTAGTATTTCTAATCATCATAGTAGGCAATGGCACTACTTCCAAAGTTTAAAAGAAATTGAACAATTTTATAAACTAATATCCTTTTGTTTCCCATGGAAATTTTTGTTAGAGAGAGGAACCTGAGGATAATAGAACAATAGATAAAGCAGGTAGGTAAAACAAGTCAATAAAACTGGTTGGTTGATGCTATACAGCCAGATCAAACCATTCCTTAGGTGAAGTTTTCACTTTCCAACTGGTTATATTGTATACCTTATAAAGACTTTGTTATTGCTACAGATATTATGTGAGTTCTCTTTACTAAGATGAACATGACTAATAGGAACATAGAGTCATGTGGGTAAATGTGGATAAGGTCAATGAAAACTGTCCCTAATAAAGATATTTTTTGGCAAAACAAATGATTTCTGGAAAATACTAGAAAAACCAGATCCATCAAAAACAGTTGAGTTCAACACTTTTAGACATACTTGTCAAAATATTCCTTTGTCATCAAGAGAAAAAGTTAAAGATTTAAAGAATACAGCTTTGAAAATGATTGTAATTTTTGTTTAGAAAAAGACTTTTGACTAAATCAAGCTGAAAATTGACCTTCATTTTGTCCTTGGAAAAGACTTTTGAAGTCATGTAGGCTTAGAATCTTAGACTCTTAAGAACTACCAGGGTCCTCAGAGATCTAATCCAACCCCTCATTTTACAGATGAAGAAACTGAGGCCCACAAAAGTGAACTAACTTTTCCAAGATACTCCTTTGGGAAAGAATTGGTACTTTTATCTTGCAACCAGAATTCTTTCCATTTACACCACGTTGCCTTTCCAGGACTGCTGAGCATTTTAGACTTCTGGGGGGGGAATATATTTAAAATCATCTCCTTCTGTGGAAACTTATTGGTATTAAAGGAGTCTAGGCTCTGTTATTAGAATGAAATAATGACCTAAAATAAGCTGTGTGTTATACTCAATGGGGTCTATGGCACTCAAGGAATAAAGAGAGGAGTCTAGTCATTGACTAAGAGACACTTAGCCTAGCAGATTTATAAGAGCTGAGGAAACTGTGGGTAGATGAAAGTTTTGACTCCAAAGGAGCTTCTCTAGTTCTATGTAGTCACTCATATATAGCCAAAGGATAAGAAATTCAGGTGTGAAATGGTGTGGCAAGACTTGCAAATTAAGTAACCCACATGTTTCATTATTATCTTTTTCCCCCCTTTAGGTGTGTGGTAGAAACATGCCTTGACTCAAGGCAAAGGGATGCCTCTGTGAGGAGGCAGCCAGCTTATGCCCCAGGCAAAATGCAGCAGAAGAAAGATTATTAAATATTTCTTGGCAATTAATGGGCTGAGGTACACCCTTTTTTCACAGCTTTGGTTTCAGGTATGTGGGAGAGTTGAAAAAACATTTAATTGCCTCTAATTTGTTTCTTTAACTTAATCATATGCTTATTCATTGTAGTGGGGCTGTAATTGATGTGGATAAAAAACAGAGAGGCAGCAAGATTCTGACAGTCTGAAAGGAAAGGAAGGAGCTTCAACCAGAGAGGTATAATCAGTCTGGAACTTTGATCTGTTCTCTTTGAAATGAAGGGAAACCTAACATAGACACAAACACAAGCACCTTTACACACATGCATGCACACACAATAATTCACAGAACCCAGCAGAGGATACTGCCTGCAGCTATTTCTCCCTGGACTCTCTCCTTCTCAAGCTGTGGACCCTTTCCTCATTACTTCAGTTCCACTATTCTCCCTATGGAGAGAGAACATGCAAAGGAAATAGTCTATGAGCTGGGATCTGGCTCAGATGATCTGGGCTTGATGGAACAATGCCTTTGTGCAAACTGACTCTTAATACTTACCTATATGCACATCTGAAGTCTATCTATGCTTTTTTTTTCCAACATGAAGGGTGGGGCATGATTTGGGGGGTTAGGGTACAGTAACTACACAATAAAAAGAATGCTGACTTTTAATCAAAGGATATGGGATCAAATCTTGACTTTTTAATTTATTATTTGTGTGACCTTAATCAAGACCTGGCAAAAATTTTCTCATCTCTAAAATGAGAGATTATACTAGATGATCTCAAAAGTGTCTTATTGCTTTAAATCTGTGATTCTATGGCTTTCTGGATCTTTCTTAGTCACAATTAGCAAGTAGTGAATGCCCTGACTTCTTAATTTCCCATTTCTCAGACCAATGAATCAGGAGCTCAAGCTACCATGATTGAACATGAGTATTTGAATGTAATCTCCTTAAGAGTAGGAATTGTTTCATCCTTTGTATTTACCTTGAACAGATATTTTCAACTTTTTTTTTTCTGAATCCATTATAATGTTCTTGGGCTTTCTACCATGATCACATGCTTTCTTTGTTAGCTAAAACAAGTCATATTGAGGATTGCTTTTGTATCTTGTCCCCTTCTTGGATGTTCCAGCTGCCCCAAGAACTGAAGAAAATATACCTCGTAATATAAATTTTATATAATATATAAAATATAATATAAGTAATTATAATTATACATGTTTTATATATAATATAAATGCCACATTTATATTATATATAATATATATATATATATTATTATAAATTTTAGGAGAACGATAGGAGCTCCTAAACATTGTAGATATTTTTGAGTTTTCCTTTTCATCCAGAGAAGAATTTCTAAATTCCAACCTTCCTTGTCTAATACAATCCCAAAAGGATGAGCACATTCCTGTCCCCACCCACAAAATACTATTTGACAGAAACATCCCAATTTTTAAAAAATGCCATGATGCCTAAAATATAGGAATGTAGAGAATAAGAACGCCTATTGATTGAGAACTGTAGTTTGTAATAGCCCATTCTTCCTTCTCACAGCTGCCAAATTGGCTTTCCTGTTGCACAGGTCTGAGCAAGTCACTCTCCATGGAATCCAAATCAGAAAAACTCAAAACACTCTTAAGAGTTCACCTTAATCCAAACTCATATCTTAACAGGAAAACTCTCCATAATATTTTTGACAAATTGATATCCAGTCTCTACTTGATGACTTCCAGTAAGGGAAAAATCAACTCCCTCCCCAGTCAACACATTCCATTTACCAATTCCCCCCCACACACATGAAGCTGAAATATGCCACCTTATCATCGATTGCTCCCAGATCTGCCTTCTGAGGTTGAACAGAATAAATGCAATACCTCTTCTGTAGGACAGTCCTTCAAACATAGAAAACTATCAAGTCACTCCATAAATCATCCCTTTAACAGGATAAACACTTCCAGATCTTGTCACAGATCATTATATGGCATAATCTCCAATTCCTTTACCATCCTCATCAACTCATTCCTACATTCTTTGGTTTCTCAAAGTTCTTCCTTTTTTGTATCTTATATTTGTAATCCAGGTACTAAGCACAGTACTAGGTATTTAGTAACTGATTGATAAATGCTTGCTAACTTCTTCCTAAAATGTGATGTCACAAATTGAAAGCATGTAACAGATGTGGTATGATAAGAGCACAAGACTAGAGTGAGAACTAGGCATTCTGCATCTCTTTAAAAAGCCTTTGAAGCTATCATATAATACTATTGACATACTGGGTTGGTAATTCACTAAAACCTGAAACCTTTTTTCCAAGTCTTTCCCCAGTCTAAAATTTTGTGATTTGTTTTTTGAACCCAAATGTACAACTTTACATTTCAATTTCTTCAGAGCTTTATAGACTTAGTGACCTCATTCATGTAGGTGCTCTCTTTACTAGTACATGCCAAAACCCAGCCATACTTTTTGATCCATTTTCTATCTTAGATCACATATAAGACATCTACCCACTATGTCAGAGGCCTTTATCTAGATACACAAAATGTAATGCCTTCCTTATATATAAAAACAAATTAAACTTAGGGGAAATCAAGGTGAAACAACAAGGAGAAAGGTGGGAGCAAAAATTGGAACCAAGGAGAAAGGTGAAAGCAAAGGTTGGAAATGCTCACTGAAAAGCAGAAAATACCCTAAGTTTTCTTCCATTTTTATCAACTGTTAGAAAACATTTTTAGTCCCATTGGATATGTCTTGAGAAAGCTATTTGTCTGGCTATAATTTCCTTCTTTTCTCAGAAAAAGAGGAAATTAATCTCAATTTTCTCATCTAAAAATGAAGGAAGCTGTACTTGATGCCCTTCAAGGTTCCTTGAAGCTTGGTCTATAAGTCAATCTACATAAGTAATTTTTATTATATTTTTAATTTTATTCATTCTATCAACCAAAACTTTTTATTAACCAATACATTTACACATGTAAAGAATAAAACCTGATATTCATAATAATATGTTGAGTCACTAGGAGAGCTTGAAGTGGCTCTGGGTCACTTCACAGTAATCAAAGAAAAATTACATTCTTTTTTAGTCAATCAATAAGCATTTATGAAGAACTTGTTATGCACCAGGCACAAGAAAAGCAAACAACAACAACAACAAAGAAACAAAAATAGTTCCTGCTCTCAAAAAGCTTGCAATCTAATTAGGGAGGCAGTATACAAACAAATTAAGCCATAAACAGCATAAATTAGAGCCAATTTTAGAGGGGAGGCACTGAGATTAAAGAAAATTGGAAGAAAATTTTTGGAAAAAGATTCAGCTAAGGATTGAACAAAACTAGGGAAGCCAGGAAGTGGAGATGAGAAGGAAAAGCATGCAAGGCATAGGTACCAAGCAGTGAAAATGCTTTGAGTCAAGATATGAAGAGTAATATTGAGGAGGGAACTCAGTGTCTCAACTGGCAGAGTATATGAAGGTGAATAAGGACCAATGCCATTAGGGGTCACCCACTATAATGACATCTTGACTCATGTGTTAATTATATTTAACTAAGGTAGAGTTGCACAAAGTCATCAGCATTGCTCTCTCTTCCAGAGGCATCAAAGACAGTTGCAAAACAAAAGTTAAGATGATATGCAATGGATTGGGATGCAGTTGATCATCTTGATATCTTTGATGTCTGATTAAGCTCTAAGTGCCTGCTTCACACAGGCTGCTTCAACCAAGAAAGGTATAAGAAGATTGAAAAGACAGAAAGTAATCAATATGAAGAGCTTTACAAGCCAAAGAAAGGAATTTATATTTGGAAACCAATGGGGTTTTTAAATTAAATAGAAAGCCAACATTGTCAAACTTGTGAAAACCAATTGGACAACAGAATGGAGGACAAACTAGAATGGGGAGAGATTTGTGGCAGGGACTTTAATGAACAGCTTGCTGCAATAATTCAAGGATGAGGTGATAAAGGCCATCACTAAGGCAATGCCAAGCTCATAGATAAGATTTCTCTTTAGCCTAACAACACTGAAAAGTACTCCATTCTATTGTTTTAAACTTTATTTCCTAGTCCTTTCTCTATCCATTTCATTAAATATGGAGGCTTTCTCCATTGATCTAAATTAACTCCATCATTTATAGTCTCATAGAGTTGTCTAAAGAAATGAGGTTTGGTGATCTTTTCAAGGTTGTATATTAAGTGAATTTTTTAAAAAAGCTATTTGTCCAGACTTCCAGGGGTGGAGCCAAGATGGAGGAGATCAGACATAACTCTCTGTAACCTCTTCAAACCAACAGCAGATTAGGTCTCTAGACTGGTTTTGAAGTCAAAGAATCCACAAATATCTGGAGTACAACACATTTCTAGAAGAAAATACACTGGAAGAACTTCAAAACAGGTCTGTTTCAATCAGGCAAGGGGGTGGTCTGCCAAATCCAGACTGCTGCACAGGGAGACTGCAACAGGGAGCTGGAGCAGGAGTCAGAACGTTGTGGCTTCCATGAACCTGGGAATCTTCTGTGGGCCTCTTGGGCTGATCTGTCCTGATTGTAAGCAGGTGGTTTGTAACATCTGCCTTTTGTGGGGGGTAAATTGTGGACCACTGAGCCCCAGAAGAACACAAGACCTAGCTGCCATTACACAGCACCCTAAAGCAATCAGTCAATCAACAGAACTGCCCAGCACTGGAAATCAATCAATCAATCAATCAATCAATCACCAGAACAGCCTAGCACCAGGAAATCAAAAAATCAATCAGCTGAACTGCCCAGCACCTGAAATAACTCAATCAGCAGAACTGCCCCAGGGCAAATTAAAGCAGCTGTTCCTCCTTTGCCTTGAACAGATCTCAAGCCTTAAAAATGAATTAAAAAACCAAAAGAACTCTCACCATAGACAGCTTTTATGGAGAGAGAAGAGCAGACCTCAAATCTTGAGGTCCCTAAAGGTAAAGCAACTCCAGAAAAAGCCCCAAAGAAAGACATAAGCTGGACCCCATGTCATAAAGCTTTCTTTGAAGATTTCATAAAGGATCTTAAAAGAGAGTTAGAAGAAATGTGGGGTAATGAGATGAGATCATTACCAAAAAAAAAAAAGGGAAAAATGGAGAAAGAATGCAATGAATAAAAAAATTTAATTGGTCAATTGCAAAAAGAGTTACAAACAGTAACTGAAGAAAATAATACACTAAAAATGAGAATTGAGCAAATGGAAGTAAATGACTCAACAAGACTTCAAGAATCAATCAAACAAAAACAAAAACAAAAAAAAAGAAAAAATAGAAGAAAATATGAAATATCTTCTAGGAAAAACAACTTACCTGGAAAATAGATAGAGGAGAGACAATCTAAGGGGATTATAGGGCTTCCTGAAAGCCATGATGAAAAAAAAAAAAAGAACCTAGACATCATCTTACAGGAAATCATAAGAGAAAACTGCCCTAATATTTTAGAATCAGAAGGTAAAATAGCCATCAAAAGAATCCACCGATCACCTCCTGAAAGAAACCCCAAAATTAAATCCCCAAGGAATATCGTGGCTAAATTTCAGAATTATCATAACAAGGAAAAGATATTGCAAGCAGTCAGAAAGAGACAATTTAAATACTGAGGAAACACAATGAGGATCACCCAGGACCTAGCAGCTTCCACCTTAAAGGATCGAAAGACCTGGAATCTGATATTCCAAAAAGCAAAGGAACTGGGATTATAGCAAAGAATAAGCTATCCAGCTAAAATGAGCATTATCTTTCAGGAAAGAAAATGGACATTCAATGATATAGGTGAATTTCACCTATTTCTAATGAAAAGACAAGAACTGAACAAAAAAAATTTAATCTCCAAACACAGAACTCAAGAGAAACTTAAAAAGGAAAAAAGGAAAAAAAACTCTTGAGAACTATATTTTCTGTTATGGATATACTCAGAGTATGAGGGTATAATTTGATTTTATTTTGATAATATGAAAAAAGAAATTAGAGGTAGAAAAGGGATCACACTGGAAGAAGAGGAAAAAAAGGTAAAATAAGGGAAATCACATCACATGAAGAGACAAAAAACCTACTATAATTGAGGGAAAGAAGAAAAAATTGAAACTATTTCTAGTCATATGAAAAGGTGCTTCAAATCACTATTGATCAGAGAAATGCAAATTAAGACTACACCTGTCAGATTGGCTAAGATGACAGGAAAAGATAATAATGAATGTTAGAGGGAATGTGGGAAAACTTTAACATGGATACATTGTTGATGGAACTAATAACAGATCCAACCATTCTGGAGAGCAATTTGGAACTATACTCAAAAAGTTAACAAACTGTGCATACCCTTTGACACAGCAGTATTTCTACTGGGCCTATATCCCAAAGAGACCTTAAAGGAGAGAAAGGGACCCACATGTGCAAGAATGTTTGTGGCAGTCCTTTTTGTAGTGGCAAGAAACTGGAAACTGAATGGATGTCCATCAATTGGAGAATGGCTGAATAAATTATAGTATATGAATGTTATGGAGTATTATTGTTCTGTAAGAAACGACCAACAAGATGATTTCAGAGAAGCCTGGAGAGACCTACATGAACTGATACTAAGTGAAATGAGCAGAACCAGGAGATCATTATACACAGCAACAAGACTATACAATGATCAATTCTGATGGATATGGTTTTCTTCAACAATGAGGTGATTCAAACCCAGTTCCTATTGTTCCGTGATGAAGAAAGTCATATACATCCAGAGAGAGACCTGTGGGAACTGAGTGTGGACCACAATATAACATTTTAATGCTTTCTGTGAATGTTTGCTTGCATTTTGTTTTCCTTCATAGGTTTTTTTTTTCCTCTTTCTAGATCTGATTTTTCTTGTGCAGCAAGATAAATGTATAGATATGTATACACATATTGGATTTATCATATATTTTAACATATTTAACATGTATTAGACTACATGTTATCTAGGGAAGGGGGTGGGGGTAAGGAGGAAAAATTTGAAACAGAAAATTTTGCAAAGGTCAATGTAGAAAAATTATTCATATGTTTTATAAATAAAAAGCTTTAATAAACAAAAAAATTATTTGTCTTCAACATCTACTTTTATTATATTTTAATTTCCTTTTTTTTCCTCCTTAAATTAAGCATTAGAAGTAAAGCTTAACTTAGGTATTTTTGACTCCAAAACTGTCTCTCTAAAATGAAGCAAATACCATAAGGGTAAACAGATTAGAGTTCTTTGCAATCCCATCACCAGCATTAGAAGCCCAAGCCAAGTGTCTAATATTTGTTCTCAGTAAAGGGATGATGAAATGTACTTCCCTTATATAGATAAGAGAGGTGGAGTACTATGGGTGTAAAATGTTGAGTACATTATCAATTTTTCTTGATTATGAAGGAGGTATCATTGTAAGAATGGGTATATCTAGAAACAAGCATGATATAAAAAAGAAGCAAAATTTTCAAAAATTAAATTAATTGAAAAGTGGTGATTTTTTTTAAAGTGGGGATCATGCCCCACTGTTTGTAGTGAAGACAAGCCGGTAGTATGATCTTTCAGCACAAGGCAGCAGCTTAATGCATCTCTTTACACCTCAGTTTCCAGTTTAATCACCTGAAAAAAGAAAGGACTGGACTAATGATCTCTAAATTCTCTTCAGGTTCTAAATCCTGTAATTATGTAACATCCCTCCCCTCAAGAATTATTGTACTTCGTGACCAAAGGAACAAATTTGCACTGGGGAGAGCTGAGTCCTTGTCCCTCAACTATTATTAATGAAGAATGTGGCCTTCCTTAGCCATTCTCTGGGCCTCTCCTTGGCAGAAGGAGGTAATTATATGAGCTCCCAGATAATATTTTTTTAAAGTGTTTGCTGATCCTTGGATGAAAGGTGTTACTTGAAGTATTATTAATAGGCTTAATGTAGGTAGTAAACCTGGAAAGGTATTTCCTACACCCACAATTGCACATTCACACATTTTTCTAGGTAATGAGGTAGAGGATTAGGGTCCTGGAATGGAGTAGATTATTTCTGTTGTCTCTTCAAAGGACTAATTTAATTCTCACATTCAATTTAGCATAAATCTCAGATATGTACTTGCTCGTTCTTTTAGGTATGGATGTCATTTATTTTGTCATTTATTTATAGCATCTATTTATATAGCACTTTAAAGCTTGAACATTGTTTTGCAAATATTATCACATTCTATCCTCACAAAAACCCTGCAAGTAGGTGCTGTTATTATCCATATTTGGCAGTTGAAGAAACTGAGGAAGACAAAGATGAAATTACTTGCTTGGAGTCATTCAGGTGTAATTGTTTGAGTCTGGCTTTGAAATTGGGCTTATAGAATCCAGACCAGGTGCTCTGCTATGAACCTCAATATTCTATCTTCATTGTCTGTGCTTTTTGGCATTTAAAGTCCTTTCCAATCTGGCCCCAAATGACATTTCCAGTCTTATTATATGGTATTTCCTTTCACCCACACTATGGTTCAGCCAAATTGTCTTCTTACTTTTATTCATATACAAGTCCTCACAGAATCCTCTCTGTGACTTGCAAATGGTTCCCTCACACATTGGAAGGAGAAAAGAGCTCTTAACCTACAATCTCTAGTTTCCTTCAAGATCCAGACTAAGTGCTACTTTCCACGAGTTGACTTCCCTGATCTCCCCAGATGCCCTCTCACTCCAAAACTATCTCATGTCTCTTTTGTATATAGCTTTCAAGCTCCTGGAAAGCAGAAATAGTTTTGTTTTTGTTTTTGTATTCCTGGAGCTTTATCCACTGCATCACCTAGCTGTCTCTCTCAGAAATGGAATTGTGGTATAATGGGAAGAGCACTGGCTCTTGAGTCAGAAGAGCAGGATTCAAATTTTATCTCCTATGTAACTTTGGGCAAGTCATTAACCTTAGTACCTGTAAATGTACAATTATCAAAATATGCTAGGAAAGAAGCAAAGGAAAGAAGGAAGGAAAAAAAGAAAAGAGGAAGAAAAAAGAGAGAGAAAAAGAGAAGAAAGAGAGAAAAAGAAAGAAAGGAAGAAAGAAATAAGGGAGGCAGGGAGGGAGGGAGGAAGGAAGGAAGGAAGGAAGAAAGGAAGGAAGGAAGGAAGGAAGGAAGGAAGGAAGGAAGGAAGGAAGGAAGGAAGGAAGGAAGAAAGAAAGAAAGAAAGAAAGAAAGAAAGAAAGAAAGAAAGAAAGAAAGAAAGAAAG